>JAANSN010001970.1:0-27902 GCA_036850665.1 Dicranocentrus wangi | reverse complement strand
GGAAAAAAAGTAATATCAACATGGCATCAACAACATATATCAAGCGGTGCATGAAATTGAAAGGAAGATGAGCACGGCACACTCCCACTCCACTCCAATGTCTCCACTTGTTTCCTCTTCATCAGGCGACGTCTTCTTGACTTGAGTCATGAGGAGTCCCACAGTTCATCTCCTCCTCATGTTTCGATATGTGCACGTAGAGTCTTAATAAAATGTTTTTGAACATGTGAGTTTTGTCCTCTCCTCGCATCTCGTAGTAAGGAAGTGTGTGGCCCGGAGATAATATGCATACCGTCGTCAACCGTGATGTGATAACCATGTATGTACATCGTCATCAAGTCATCATATTAAGTATATAGATTCGTGTATATACAGACGTCTTCTAGTTCACACAATTATACCAGAAAAGAGTTTCAGGGCTAAAAGTAAGTGAAGTAAGGAGAGGAGGTTGCTAAAAGGAAGAAAACAAAACATACATGACGACGCTCACTCACCTCCTCCTCCCAAAAGACGGTGATCAACGAAAGATCAAGAAGTCTGTCACTGTCTTCTTCTGGGTTGCATTGCATACGTATATAGGTATATAATATGATCACTTTTGACTCTCACTCAAGCCTGACTTGTACCATAAGACATATGAATTTTTATCATCAGACTAGCTTTAAAAACTTTTTTTTATCAAAACTATCTTATACTCTCGGCGGCGGTCCGTATTATATTACCTATGCACACACTTTTGCAGATGTGTGCACTACTGACTGAACTGAGCTCCTAATCGCACTTTTACAATTTAGCATATGCCCAGCAGTTTCACTATATATATGACGTTCGTTCATACATATTAATCTCGTATCTAAAGTACATAATATGCATTTATTTAACATTCAATGGCAAAGAGTGGTAGTTGGTAGAGCACGTTTTTACAACAAAGTTTTATTAAGCTGTTGCTGATGATATAGTCACAGTCGCTAATGCAAGTCGGTGGCATTACAAAATTGCTGGAGTGAGAGAGTTTTTTTTGTGTTACCACCACCCCGTTATATGCACACACATGGGATACAACAACAGACAGAACAGATATAGAAGGGAAAAAAGTTAGTTTGATGTGCCGTCGTGTGTCCCGAAGAGGAATGTATATAGGAAGGAAGGAGTATTATGTAGTGTAAACCGATGAGAAGAATCATGGAAGCTTAGGGGAAATAGTATCAATTTGATATTAAAGAAAGGCTGATGAGAAAAAGTACGCCAGTAGACGACGGACCGACTTTGGTGAAGTTAACGTTTCTCACTCCTACCTTTACAATTCTTCTTCCTTCTCGCAGATCTCTCAACTTGCCCTCCTCGTCGAACTCCTTCCGTAGCTAGAAGACAACGGATTTTCTGAGCCTTCTCCTCGCTTCACTTTCCCTACCACACATTTTCCGTGGTGTGGTTAGTTATAACTCTTTCTTCAAGATTTCTTTTTCTTTTTTTTGTTCCATGGAAGAAGGGCATCATTGTTTTTGAACATTTTTTATTATATTTTTTTGTGAGAGTGTGTAACAAGTGGCAAAAGAAAGTGTGCTCGGCGGAAAAAACGCGATTAGTCTAAAGAAAAGTGGTAGAGAAGAAGAGTTTGGAAGAAATTGAGCGTTTCTGTTTACATGAATATTTAATAAGTCTCCTGTTACAAAACTTGTGGTTTTCATACTTCCTGGAAATCATTAACTCACATAGCGAGCTACCGTCTACCTATACATATTACTTTTGTATGTCGCATAGTTCAAAGGAGAGGAGGAGACGCTTCTGCAAAATAAGGTAAGAAAATTAGGTTGGTTATACTCAAGAAAAAATCGACTTGGAAGACAACTCATTCCAGCGACCATCATCACTCATGCATTTTATTCCAGCGGGTCCTTCTTATTGGTAAATTAAGTGTATTAGAGGATGCTTTTACTAAATTACGGAAAAATTTGGGTTGTTACTCAGCGCGGAAGCTGTCCTCGTTCTGCAAAATTTATTTAGTTTGTATGTACCAGGTAATTCAGTTTTTTCATGGACAGTCACAGAACATTATCGACTTTTCACTCAACGCGACCACCGAGCAGCATCGATGGAAATTAGAATAAACATGCGGAAAATTGTCAATGCCCGACACATGTCAAATAAACTTATCGTTTATCGTAACCGTATCGACTTGTTATACATACCTCGTTGGAATTTGGAATCTCTGTTGACTTGCAATTTGCAATCGATTGGCTATAATTGGTTGACTGATGAAGTAACAAACATGTAGAGAACTGTATTCAATTCATGAGTATATCATGTATCCGCGAGTATCATGGAGCATTCCATTCGATTATTCACTTGAGATTAAGTTATAACTCATTTAGAGTGGTCAATGCTTGAAATTCAATACTTCCATTTACAGCCTATTATTCAGTGGTCGTCTAGTCTCATGGTTTCTGACTGTCTCGGCCATCACATCCCATATTGGAGTACTATAATACCCACGAAACCCAGAATTGATCCTATCCTAGTTGACTACACACACACACACACACACACACCTATAGGTATTTTTATTTATGTACATTTTCATGTCGAACGCAGACATAGTGTGTGTGTGTGTGTGTACCGTTGTTGCCGTTGTAAGAGTGGGCTTACCAGACCTCTAATAAAATCTTTATACCCAACAACCCAACCCAAATGTACTATAAATTCCCCTGAGAATCCCTTTGTTCGATAACAGAAGATTATTGAATCAATTAGTTTTAATCAAATTTCAGCCACATGAGATCTGACTCGGAATAATAACGGCTAACGGTGGTGGTTGCATACTTGCAAGCTCTTCCACTGTTTTTTGTTCTTGCTAATAATCTCAGTTCTCACAATTCATGTCAATTTCCTGATACATAGTACGCAGACACGACATATTATAATACACACATGCATGCATAAAAAAAGTACTCGATCTTTTGGTTTATGTTATAGCCTGTCAAATCTCTCTCTACAATTATATAAAAGTCAATTACAACATAATACCGTGTTTGGTCGTAAATTTATCGTTTTGAAAGAGCAAAACATTCCCACGTGGTCGCTCATAAATAAAGGCTTTAATTGTTTGCATCTTGTTTCCGATTCTATTGGTCAGAAAGGGATATGTCATCAAACTGGCAGGATAAAAATATGTTCGTGATGATGCTACGAAATAGGGATAAAAAGGCATATTGAATAATAATATCCTATCGGACAAATTGCGTGTCAAATTGTTGAGATTCCTGTCTGTGCCATTTTCCCATAATGCATCCAACAATGGAGTTTGGAATAGGAGAAGAAAGGGGTGTAGGGGCAATAAGAAAAATCTAGGATTTAAGCTGTGGAAGATGTCGTTTTTCTTAGTCTTGTTACACTGTGCATTCCACAGTTGAAGATATTCGACTCGAACGAAAAGTCACTGGGTGCACCCATGAATACTGATAGATCCAGAGGCAACAAATATTATTCATTTCACAGCGATTCAATACGACAGTAGATAGAATGAACGAAAGCAAAAAAATATGTGAGCATCTTAAGCAACTTTTTTGTTTTTCCAATGAAATGATATATGTGGCACCTTTCGCCTCTGTCTGTTGTACTTGTTGTACGAAGAAGGAAACATAGTGACAAACAAAAGCTAAAGTCCCTAAAGATTCCCTAAAGTCTGTCTCTCTAGCAAGTTTATTAAGATGATGTAGTTGCTGAGGGTTGGTTTTTGTCCTGGTAGTTGGTAGTAGTGCCAACAAAGTCAGTAGCATAACAACAACAGGTATAAACTGGACAAAACTGTCGAGGAGAAGAAGATTCTTGCTTTATACGTATATGACATTCTTTTCTGGAGGAACAGGTTCTACAACTTTTTCTCCAGAGGAGTATGAAAAAGAGGAGGCTGGCTAGTCAGACGGTTGCAGTAGGTAAGCAGACATAGCCAGTGCGTGAGCTGAAGCCGCGAGACGGGAAGTTAGTTACATAACACACTGACACTACTAAGCTTTTATATTCCTCCCGTTTTTTTTTTAAAGTTTTTTTTTATTCATCCAGGCAACTTTACCCAATTGGGTAAGTTTGTACATTAATTAATAGGCCTGTAATTGGGTCTGCGATATCGACAAACTTCATTTGTCTTAATTAGAAAAATTACGACCCGACAGAGAAATTCTTAACTGCGTCGCAACTAACGGCACACAAATACCTTTGCATGTTGTCGTTAATGAAGTGTCGTATCTTGTTTAGAGCTGGAAGTTGGCAGGCTTTTAAAATACAAGTTGGCGTGCGTGCCGTAGTAGATATATAATAAACTTCAATTAACTTGCGTTGTAATTGGCAAATAAAAGAGTTTCGTATGAACTACAATAGTTGTATACCTTCATATGGCGTTTTATCAATTAATTGTTTTGTAATATTTTCAGGTAAATTGGAAAAAACCCCCCGACGCATCTTAACTTTTTAAAAAAAAATGTTGACCTCCGAAGAGGAAAAGAGTATTAGAGACACGTGGGCTTTGGTAAGTCCCGATCTGAAAGGAAATGGAGTCAAATTCTTCATTCAGTAAGTTATTACTTTTTTTACTCCATTCTCCACTTTCCCTCCCCATTTTTTCTCCATCTGAATTAACAAAAATCCATTTTAACAAGAATGAATAATGCAGAGAGTTTTGAGGGAGGAGGAGTACTTTGACAAATTAGTGAAGATTAGGTTAAAAAAATAATACAAGTGTGTGATCTAATTCCACAGCTTTTTTACTGGATATCCGGAGTATCAAAAGCTGTTCCGTGGCTTTGCCGACGTTCCACTAGATAAACTCGGGGAAAATAAAAGATTACAGGCTCATGCTTTCACGGTGCTGAACGCCATTAATGGGCTCGTTGACAATTTGGACGATCCCGACGTGCTCTTCGAGCTTCTTCTGAAAACAGGCCGTAATCACGTCAAGCGAAAACTCAAGATTGGGGACTTTAACGTAAGATTTTTCCATTTCCATTTTTTCGCAACCAGCATATATTATTCGCCTTATTCCTTCCTACACCCCCTTTTTCCACTTGACATTCCCATTTTTATCACGTGCGTGTATTATCGCAACGAGGGATTAAATTAGTAGCGAAATGGAATGCAAGGTGGATTATCCAATGCATAACGTGCGGCACCTTTTTCCCATCCAATTGTCATAATAAACGTGTGTGCGATTCAGGAGGGAGGGGATCCGACAAAATCAGGGTGTTCCATATTAGTTCCAGCATCCGCCAACTTACATTGTTCCGCCGCACCATGCATGTATGCTAAAAGATCAAGGATTGTAATACTACCACTACTATGACCAAAATAGATTCAGTTTACTCTCCCTGATCCACATCCACATCCGGCAAATATTTGGCTAGACTATTTATACATAACCTTTTAGAGAACATCCTCTTAAGGAAATTAAGGTGGATGTGGAAAATCCCATAGTTCGTTTGGCTTAGAATCACTTATCCCACGACGAATGACTTACTTACTACGAACGCAACGACGACGAAAACGTTATCATCTTCTTTCCCTAATTCCACTTTCCCAAAAAAGCTGCACGTCTTAACTAACTGGTGCTCCGCCGATTTCTATACGAAGAAGCGAACCACAACAATAAACCGGATTTCATATCAGTTGAGCTCAGCTTTCAGCTCAAAACTTGCACGATATAAGTACAAAAGAAGGGCTTCCGTTTTCTACTTCTGTCGTTCTGTTTGATAGCTGAACATTATCATGGTCGTCATATGATAGATAATAATTGGGGACCCGAGTTGTTCAAAAACTGTTTATTATTCTATTCATCATCATCATCATCATCATCATCATCATCATCATCACATCAGCATTTCAGCATCCATCCATCAATAACACAACTTTCATACAACGCATTTTGCATTTGAGACAAAGCATTTGATTCATTCACTGTGTGGAGACCCGTGATGATGATGATGATAATAAGCTTGTTGGATGACGTGACGTGACTGAAAACCTCTGATTACTCAATTTACCATATATATTTTCCATAAGTGGTTAAGCCATCATAAGTAATCATCAACAAACATCACACGATGATGATGCGACTATGCGAGTAAACTTTTTCCAAGATGAAGACATTTTCAGTTATGATTCGATACAATACAAATGTAAAACCCTCTATATATTATCCTTCCCATTTGTTTTCTTCTCGCAGAATTTGAAGGCAAGTCTCCTCGACTTTTTCGGCAAAGCGCTAAAGGATCATTGGACCCCGGAAGCTGAAGCAGCGTGGACAAAACTCCTGACCGCAATGATGGAGAAAATTGGCGAAGGGTTGGAATCTCAAGAGGATGACGGCTAAGAACTTATGTATTTCCAGCAAAAGTCCAATTCTTATTTAAATATCGTTTCGTACACAAAAATCTCATAAAAATCAAGGCCACTAACAACAAGTTATTTTACAATAAGATGCTCTTAGCACTCCAGCTCGAACCAGCAACCCAACCTCTTCTTATCTTTCATTTACAATTAACACTGACCAGCTGAACTTTGCAGGATAAAATGTAGTTGACCTTGACTTTGCCTACCCATTTTTTTAAAAACAAAATCTTATTATGTTACGTGTAAGTAAACTATATGTATATGATACACAACTCTGTTGTGTACACACACCACGGCATATATTATGTTTCATCTCCATCCAGCTCCAGAGCCAAATATATACAAGACAAGTGTCATTTCAATTGGACTCAAAGCAATCCATGTAGCTCCTAGAATATAAAAATGCATATAGAAGAGGCAATCACAGTAGAATTAGGTATATCTAATTTTTTAGTACTTTTCAATCCACTTCATTTAGAGTTTGAGACGCAAATCCCTTGCTGCTTACATTAGAAGAAGAAGAAAAAAAAAACAAACAAAGTGACAAAACAACTTTTCTGATGCTACCTTGTTTTATGCTTTGTAATGGACCACCTCGTATAATATGTTGTCATCATCTAAATTAATATTTGCAAAAAAAGAAGCCATAATATTACATATTGCAACCGTCTAGTCTCCAGACAAGCTTTGTAAGTTTTAAAAGTTTTCTTCATGTTTTATGCAAATTATATGTATATACATACGTGTCGTTTCTGGTTTCTTATAAATTACCAATAATAATAATAATAATGTTTGGTAAAAATTACTTTTTTTCTGGAAAACCATTCAGTATGATGATTTTTACAGCATTTATTAAACACATTTATTACACATACATACATATCCGTCTACAAACTACTTTTGGTACTTTTTAGCCTACGATTCAAATTAATTACTTATTTGTATCGAAAATACCTCCATTCATAAATCGTAAATATAAATAATTCCTTCTTCTAAACAACTTCTGAATCTTGCTGGGAGTTCTCGGCGGTTATCTCATTCGTTAACAACGGGATGCTCATACTCCTCAAATTTTCATCAGGGCGGTAGGTGATCACTGTAGGATTGGCCCGTGCGGAAATGACAGATTTAGCAATGAACAATGTAATCCCGACGCTGCATAGGAGAATGATGAGGAGGATTTCTAATCCGTTTTCATCGTTGTCCAAAATGTCGGTAATGGCGTGAGGCGGCTTTGTCGAACCCGACACTTTATGCCGTTCAATTTCCTCCAAAGCTTTCATCATATTTTCGCGATGTTCCCTGTCCATTATGGATGCTACCGGACTAATCAACTCGGTTCTATTTAGATATTTGAGTCCTTCTGCCAAAATCGCTTTGATCTGCTTGGGTGTACATGTACAGACCATGAAATAAAATGAAGGTAGCAAAATTAGAAATGGGATGAGTTCCCGGAAAATAAAACATAAAAAATTAAATAAATAAATAAAACTAATATCCGCCGGAACCTCGAATTTCATGTCATCTTCCCTCACCCTCATTTCCGAATACCACTGTTCCAGGTTTTTGTGGCACTCCTCTCTCCCCACCGTGGCCCTCCAGTTCGGCTCGTCTATCATTTTGTCTACGAGATGTGCAATGTCTTCCAGCGATTCCTTCTCCTTGGTCATGTCAGCCGCATTAGCCGGGTCCGCGGTGGTGGGGCGAGAGCGGAGATATACGTAAGTCTGAAGCCAAGTGCAATCGTGTTGGTCCAGCTTGTCAACCAAAAGCTGGGGAACCTGCATGTGAGAATGTTTATGTTGTTTGGATGCGTGTCTCTTGGGATGGTGCTTTGCAACAGTTCCAACCACCACGACCGTCGTGAGCAGGTGGAGTACAACAAGGGCTTTCGTAATAAACATATTGCGAAAAAAAATAATAATGCGAAGAAGTGCTCCTGTGTGGGGCTTTTATCTTTGGTTATGAATGTTCAACAACGTGACACATGATGCTCCCATTTGACAAAAAAAAACGCTGTTGAATGTTGTTTTCCATCAAAAATCAAAATCGACTATCATTTTATTTTTTTGAATTGTTTCATTTGTATATTGTTTTACTTTATTTGCATGTTATTTATTTGCCGTTAGAAAGACTATATAGTTTGTTGCTGTGCCATAAAAAAAGGACATGGTTCACCTTTCAAAAAAATCAGGTATATACGGTACACTCGTTTCAAGTTTAATTAGTTCTACGAACTCATCTCATTAGCTCCCATTAAAATACTCATCGTCTCATCCCACCCGAACAACTGGAACATTTCCAACAAATTCCTCGACTGGATTTGTACTCTCAATATTGCGACCTGGAGTGTAAATGCACGCTACGAAAGTGATATTCCTAGGATTCAGGCTGGAAACCCCAACCCCAATGAGCTGCGTCGCTTTCCAAATGACTCGAGTGAAAGCAAGGGCATCCTCTACCTCCAAGTTGGCCTCGACGTGAGCCCAGTCGTAGTTGAGAAAGCCAGAGTACCACATTTGCACTGCGTTACTCACAGCCTCCACCTTGTCCAGACTTGGGGGAACTTGAAAATACCAGTTCATCTCAAAGTTCATGGTTTTGTTGAGGGGATTCCATTTCCAGACTGGGTCAAAGTCTTCCAGGTCGTTCCCAAACGCTATGCTGTCCACTATTTGTTGCGCTACGAGGTTGAGCTTGTTCCAAAAAAAACAATGAATATAATCATCACATTTTGAGCGGATTTGGAA
The DNA here is from genome assembly GCA_036850665.1 of Dicranocentrus wangi. Lineage (NCBI taxonomy): Eukaryota > Metazoa > Arthropoda > Collembola > Entomobryomorpha > Entomobryidae > Dicranocentrus > Dicranocentrus wangi. The sequence goes on along the minus strand of JAANSN010001970.1, from coordinate 18,774 downwards.
ACGCTATGCTTTGATAAATATTACTATTATGTACCAATTTGGAAAGCTAACCACTAACCTGGTTGGAAAGTCCTACCCTCGGTACTCCATGATTTCTTCTGAAAATATTGTGCAGCTGCACAGTCATCTTTTCGTAGTCTGAAAGGAAGGATCAATTTACCAAAAACCGAGAAATCTTTCTTTTTTACATTTTAACTTCAATTTCTAGCAAAAGTGGAGTATATAAGAGGACCAACCAGTGGCAAGCGGCATGTCGGGCATGGAATCTGGAGTTGGTGTTGTGAATTCAGGAAGTTGTGAGGCAACCTGTTCATTCCAACTTGTTAAAAATCGACTCTACAACAAAAAAGTTTGAGTCAACTCCAACAGCCAAATTATATAGCTTACCACAATGTCAGGCGCTTCAAAGTTAACAATTGGCCCGTCTGCAACAATTTTGTAATAGACAGAAAAGAAAGTAATTAATTAGATCCCGTGGATATTTTTTTTAAAGCAAAAAATACCCAGATTGCATAGCGAATTGTTCGCGTGTTCCAACGACAAAATCCATCAGGCCTGAGCGTGCACAGTTTATGAATCCTTGGTAAACTTGTCCCCTGAAGCTTCTGCACGAGTAGGATAATATTGTTCCTGGAGGTGACGCTTCCGAACAGTTGTTGGGTTGCCTTTGTTGGTGGTGAGGGGCAGGTGGGAAACAAAGGATACCTGTCCCTTCCTATTTCATACAAACACATTAGCCACAATAACGACTGCCCGAGCATATTGTTCATCGCACCTGTACGAAACGAAATCTCACGAAATTCATATCAATCCATACCGGCGCCTTGATTGCACCACAAAAATTCACCGTTACTTCTCGATTCGCCACTTCCGAGTTATCTTGTAGTGGGAGTGACCCCAGTGGATTAAGACGGCCCAATGTCATCACCAGTAGCAAGATGAGCAGTGAAGCCCACATTGTCTCACTATAATTTCAACAAGGTCTACTATTGCTTCAAAATTATAGCTCTTTGTGAGTTGCCGACATGAATCGCTTTGATCCTCCCGAACAAACACCACCACCTACAAACTCACTCTGCGTGTATCTCTAATAATAATCGTCGTAGGCACACGGATGTGCCAGCAGCATATCCAGCAGTTAGTTGCTGTTTTCCAGAAACACTAATTATATTACAGGAAGTAGTAAGCAGAGATAGCATACAGATTGGAGTGGTTGCAACAGGAACAGGCAGCAGTGTAAAACAGTTTAAATGGTCAGCATCATGAGTCTCATGAATATGCATAGCCAGCATATTTTTGCTATTGCGTGGTCGACGAAAACAGAAATGAGTGCATGAGTGCCCTATTAGCATACAAATGATCTTGCTGTTACACTTGAATAGTAAAAAATTCCATTTTATTAATTAAATAAATATGAGCATTTAAATACAAGCATGTAATAAATTAACACTGAGTTTAAAATGAGTAGTGAGTAGTATTGTTATAATTATTGTTTTATGGTTCCATCCATTAATTAAAGGTATCCTGGAAGAATCGCCTTCACATTCTCATCAAAGGTTTTCGTCCTCTCGAAATACTTGCCTCCCTCGTAGAACGTGTTCCCTTTGGGGTAGTACTGGGCCACGACCACCGTCCTGTCCCCGTCAGTCGCCGTCCCCACCCCGACCTCTTGGGAGGCTCGCCACACCAGCTGAGTAAAGGCAGAGGGGGAAGGATCCTCCCGTTTGTAATCTGTGAAACTGCGATACCAAAACTGGACGGCTTCCCGAACCGCATCGGCCGCCGGGATGACACCCGGCAAGGCAAACACATTTGTGGAGTAAATGGACTCTCTAGGCACGTCCAAGTTGTTTCTCGCAGCCAACGTTTCCGCCAACCGCTGAGCTGACTCTTGAACCTATAATTTTGTGAAGACAAGCCACAGCAAAAAGTGTTACATGTTCTGTGTCACACAATATGCAACACCAACAAAATGGGCGAGTGAAAAATCTTACTTTCTCTGCTAATTTCAAGGGCTCGGCCCGATGCATGCCGCGGTAATGGTTGTGGAAATCTCGACCAACTTTGGCGTACTCTGAAAACGCCAAACAGTTAAACATTCAAGCCAACTGCTACAACACAACACGCATCAACCAATATTGGCAACACTAAAACATTTAACAGTTTACTGTTATCACTATCATCACCAACCTGGAAAGAGTCTATGAGGTGGTGGGCCAGGGGGTGTGGTGGCCACATTGTTGGCAGTAGATGTGGAAACATCCTGAAAGAACAAAAAAATACAAGAACCTTGTAATAAGGCTCCAAAAACACCAGCTGTCAAGCATTCCATTTGAGTTTGAAAACAGGAAACGCGTGTGCCTCATGTGTGTCGATCTGCGCCCATTCAAACCCCCTTCTTTTTTTCATACCTCTTTCGCAATTTTATCCTGAATCTCTTTGATCCATTGAAGGAGTGGTCCAACCCGCTGGAATATATTGTAGTTTTCACAATAGCCATCATCGCTGACAGGGGTTTTCCCGATAAAGCTTAGCACACCCTGAAAAAAAAAAGAAAATCAATTTTTAAGACATGCATTTTTTTCGTTGGAAATGGAGAGAGAATAAATAAAGTTGGAACTTTGGAACCGGTCAAAAATGGATGGAACTTACCTGGACATAGTACCTTCCCCCGGCTTGAGGGAATTGAAAGACGAGGCCTGTTTCAAACATTTGGGAAAAGAGGAAAAAAGGGTTAATATAAGAGCCTTTTCTTTTTTAAATATATTTTGTGTGTGTGCGCACCTGAGCCACTGTCCCCTTGACATGCTGTCGTCTCTGCAATAAATTTAAATTGAGGCTTATCAATTGTCGCCAGTTCATCAAGATATCAAGAAAAACTATAATATGGATTGGTTGGATGCATTTAGAAAATGGGGCTTTCCTTCCTTCTTACTTACCCTTTTGGTATCCCGTACAAAATTCGAGAAACTCGTTGACTTTGAGTTGCAATTTGTCTTCGCAGAGGACCCCCGTTGTTACAGGGTATTTGGCGAACCACAGCTTCTCCGACACGTTCCTCCGTTTATCCCAATTGAAGCCGGCGATCTATATTGATTTTTATGTTTAAAAAGTAAAAAAAAAATCAACTCTTGCTTCTTCTCTGTTTATTCAGCAAATATATGCGCAGCTTAGGCATTCGTTCGCTATTTTACCTCTCCAATCATTCCAAATCTGACTTGATTTTGCTCAATATTATTCGGAGGGAGGCAGGCCGGCTTGGCATACTTTCCCTGCAAAACCCGTCCATCAACTTGAATGAGAGCGGCGTCGGATTTGAGACCGATGGGCTCATACAGCGGATTGATTTCTATTCTTTTAACCTAATTTAATTAATCAAATCAAAAATATGCGAGGATAGGATATATTATATTTAGTCAGTCAAGCTCGACCTGATGAGTCAGCACAGCTCGCTCGCTCCCCTTCTTTTTAATTACATTCATATTATATTATATAAGCTAAAAGCCTTTTCTTATTCTTGTTCGTTTCTTCCTCAATTCTTGTCATACCGCAAATTTCTGAGCCCCAGCAAACTCACTATTTGCATTGTAGTTGCTACTCGTGGAGCCCGCAACGACCCGAATGTTTTTCCTAAAATCAGGATCCACGACTGCCGACCGGAGTGATTGTGTTATACAACTGGCTGCGGTTAGCACCAGGAGATCTCTCCCCGGCCCCGGGATCAGTGTGCCTCCACACTCGTACGCGAAGGAGGCATCCTTGTTTGCTCTCTTGAAGATGGAAACATGCCACGGGAAATTTTCCCGTTCGGTAAGTTGTGTTTGCTCTTCCTCCGAATTCCGATGTTGACTTCTTTTCAAATAATAGTTGAGTGGTCGTAATCCACAGCCGGAGCCACCCTCTATAAAAAATAAAATAATAAGAATACATTTTAGTACGTACCACCACCCACCACTCGCTTTAATCGCAACTTTGAATTCGCACCCACGTCCACACACTCATCATCATGATCACAATGATCACATATCACCACCAGAGAATAAGAAGAGCTCTGCTGTTACCACCTCATCATGAACGAATAGTCGACGACGACTTCTTGACTTTTCTTTCTCCTTTCCTTACCTCTCTCGTTGTTGCTCTGCTCTCCCCCTTGCCCTGTCACTATGGAGGGGAATGTGAGGAGGGCTAGCAGGATCAGCTTGAAGACGTCTGAGTACATGACCTAGCCTCTTTTTAAGACTTTCTTCTGGACAAAGCAGCAGTGCAGGCAGACCTATTATTTGCTCCTTGATCCAATCAAGGAAATGAATATAAATATAATATGTACGTATATATATATCTACTTTTCTGCCAGTGTCAGTTTTTATTGCTCTCTTTCTTCCCAACCGACTTCCTTCCTCTGCCACTTTGTTCAATGAAATGCATCCGCACGCCAAGAGCCCCAGTAGTAACAGCTACCCAGCAGCATCATCATGTTTACTTACTCAAAGGAAGAGTAAAAGTTGCCCTAAATTAAAGCATAAAAAAAGCACTGCCACTTTTGCTTCGTTGCTTCTTCCTATTCAAAGAGGAGTCGAACGAAAGTGGGGAGCGATGAGTATATAAATTGGATGGATGCTTCAGTGCTTCATGCCTCGATCTTCACTTGATTTGATGTACCACAGTTTATAAAACCAACAGTGAGGATGATGATGATGATGAGCATGATGAACTTGATATGCGAGCAAACTCGTTTGTTAAAGTGGACGACGGATGGAGATAAGCGAGAAAGTAGTTTTTAATAAAGATCCACACACACGAGTATAAAAAGGGTGTCAACAGCCAAAGAGATTGACTTTATTGATAATTAAAAGACTTGTTCTCTGGTTTATTTCAGGTTTCATATCATTATTTTCAGTTGGTTGGTATATTGTTGATAGTTACACAATTTGCAGTGGGGCTACATTCGACTTGAACCAACTTTCAGATTTTTCCTTGTCATCGTCAAAAACAATGTTTCCTGAGGGGTTGTAAAAGGCGATGATCGCCATCCCGGTGGCAGCACCTCCTCCTCCTCCTCCTCCTCTCATTGGAGCCGCCCCAAGTCCCAGGGATTTTGAGCCTTTCCAAACGAGCTGGGAAAAGTCGAGGGCGAGTGAGTTGTCCCAGTTGTCAGCCGGCTCTTCCCAGCAATACTCGTCCCGTCCTTGGTAGTACCAGTTGAGGATGGCGTCGTTCACTGCGACCATGGTCGAGTTGGACCCCTTGGCGAGGAATATGTTTTGACCGTAGAGGTGATTCGGAGACATTTCAAGGAGCCCTTGGGAACCTATATGCTCAGCCCATTGTTGGGCTTGAGTGGACAACTGGAAACACGATTCATTGAAATTGACTGATCATTATAATCATTATTATCAATAATTGCCGAGATGGTTGACCTACTCAAACGTTAGGTAATAGTGAAAATTACATTTTCATCTAGTCGGAGTGGAGGTGAACCATGTTTGCTCCGTAGCACATTGTGCAGTTTTTCCCCAAATGCACGATAATCTGACAAAAAAGAATTTAGATATCTATAATGCCTTGTGCTCTATGAAATCCAATTTAAAAAGCTGAAACACTTATAATTATACAACCTCCAGTTATTTCGCCGTCTACTTGATAACGAACTGGCTCTTGATAACCCTGCGTTTAAATAATGTCCACTTCTTACTCTTTACAGTTTTTGTTATTAATATTGTTGTACGAAAAATGTGTTTGCAAATTCCTTTTCATTCCCTCACGTAAACATGGATTTCGGGTTTGTCCACCTCTTTGCGAATCCCACACGGGAGGACAGAGCTGTTCTTGCCCGACTTTTGAATATGAAGGTGGGTGCCGTCTTCATAGCATACGATTCTCCCTTGGACCCTCCTCCTCTTTGGTTCCTTGGCATCCCTGTCGCACTTGAAGTACGCGACCGTGCCTTGGGGCAACCAGGATGCTGAACAGTTTAGGAGCTGGTGTTGTACCGGTGCTTCACATTTCAAGTGCGTTGTCTATCAAGAAAAGAAGACGATGATGATGATGAAATATTAGCAAATATTTGAAGTTCTTGAAGCAAGAACAAAAGAGTTATTTTTTTTAAATTGAAAAAATGTAACCTGTGGAGCCGTCAAGGGGGGACAGTACGAGCTAGCCCTTTGGACAAGGAGGATTATGACGAGCGTGCCAAAAATTAATGAAACTTTCATCTTGCAAAAAAATATATAACTGCTATGAAATTATTTTTTTGCGAACAACTTTTTTTTTCGTTTTCAGTGTCAACAAATCTTTTGAGAACGTCTTTATTCAACTTCGTCTTACCTTTGCCATACATCTTATATATTTTTTCATGGGATTATTGATTCTTGAACCTTATAAATTACACACACTTACTTAACTTGCAAAAGACAAAAAATAACCATTAGCCATTCCATAATATCTTGTTACATATTCATTAGAGTAACAGTTAGCTTTTGGGAACAGTACGAAAAGACCGAAGAACAATATGATCCTCAACCTGTTCAAGTTTTTCTTTCTTTTTTTTACTGTACTGCTTATTATTACAATACTGCATCATCCAAAAGGAAAAGTCAATAAACTGAATACACAAAAATAAAACGACAACGAACGGGAATCCGTCACGCAATGGACACGTTTTTTCACTTGCTCGACAGTGGGTCATCCACAGACTCGCCGTTGTTCTCCGTCTTGAACGACAATGACTTTGGAGGAAGCACATTGTCCTTAAAGTACTTGCCCCTGTCCCCCGGCCCAATGTTGTAAATGTTCCCTTTGGGCCAGTAGTTTGTCACAACCACACTCTTGGAGCCCTTGTTTGCCACGCCGATCCCGATGTGGGTTGTCGACTTCCACACCAACTGACTAAAGGTGGAGGCCTCGGGGTTGTTCCAGTTGTACTTGGAGATGGCTTCGTACCAGTTGTCCACCGCCTTCCGGATCACATCGTTCGGCAGCACTTTGCCAAAGTATTGGAAAATGTTTTGGGAGTATTCCTGACCTTCGGCAAACTCCCACTTGTTCTCGCGGAGCAAGTGCTCCGCCCATTCTTGTGCGTCTTTGGTCAACTAAAATGGAGCAATATAATAATTTTAGCGTTAAAAAAATATATATCTAGCAACAACAAGTTATCAAGCGTGAAACATTGTGAAATATTAAATACTACCAACCATTCCATCAAGTTGAACTGGAGGGGATTGATGCTTTCGTCGGTAGCTGTTATGTCGTTCCAGCCCGAGATTAAGGAATTCTTTGAAATTTTAGTCAAAACAATTAAAGCAAGCTTGCATAAAATATAAATTATTATTAAAATTAGCTGACGTGACGGCTGTGAATTTTGTGCGTAGGTATACCAGGGGCAAATGTATCAGGCGACGAAGACGTATCCGGCGACTGGGGTATCTCCACAATATTAGGAGTTTCCTCTTGAATGCTCTCTGCCGACGGCTGAGCCACCTGTGCCGAACCAGGTGGTGATGGTTGAGTGGGGCTAGTTGGCTACGTCAACAAAAATTAAGGCGGAGAAGGGTAATTTTTTTTTACTTACGACGACTAATAAAGTACTTCTTAGAATGATGTACGAGATATGAAATAATGATCTGATCAGGTTACCGTTGTTGGCTCTTTGGCTTTTTGCACGTCAGAAATGTCCTCATGCACCTTGTGAACCCAATCCACGAAAATGCTGACGGAGGTGAATGTATTGTGTGTGAGGCAGGATTGGGACTCGCCCGCAACCCTTGTCAATATTCCCTGAGAATTCACGGAATCCACACACACGTAATTGCCAAAGATCAAAGATGATGGATTTTGTTGTAAATGAAATTAAAAAATTCCCTTTTCCCTACCTGTAGGAAGTATCTCTTTGGATTTGTTGTCAGAGCCGAAAACACAATCCCACTCCCAGTGTTGAGCTCATTGAGCCGGTTGCCTGATGCACAAAACTCGGTGTTTGTGGGAGGGATATCACACTCCCGAATACACTTTCCCAACTCCACCACCGGCAACTGGAGGATTTCTTGGTAGACCAATTGATCATTTCGGATAATCGGAACCTAGAAGGCATACCATCAAACCAATTCCCCCATTTAATTAATCAAACCCTTCAAAAGCAATTTCACAAACTATATGCATAATTAATGTGTTATGGCGTGCGTGAGAGCAGTAGTCATACTTCTCCAGGAATTCCAGGTCGAACTTGAGCATTCGCGACAGATCTCGTTGGGAAGCAAACAGGCTGCACGGTTTCTGACAATTTGACTCCTCCGTTCAGCTCAATCATGCCAATATCCGAAATCCCACTGTCTGGATTATACTCCCCATCAATCACAATCCGCTTTGCCTATAAAGCAAAAATGTCACATTCATTTATGTTCAAGTCGCATATTTTCACTTTTACTTCCAAATTCTCAAAATATCCCAGTCTGAAATCATTATTATTATTATTATTTTATTGTTTGTTTGTACTGTAAATATCTGGGCATTCCCGATGACATTGGTCCTGTAGTCGGTGCTAATTGGGCCCATCACAATCTTAAAAGCCGCCAGGGAACCGGGCTCCGCAGAGGCGTCATGTTTCGTGACGCAATGAGCTTGCATAAATAAAATTTAAAAAAAAACGCAACAAGATATAGTCTCACACATGCACAGCACATACTATCATGCAATTATTATCATTACAACACAGTTTGTGCGTACACACATTCATATCAATCAAGAGATCATCCACATGAGAGAATCTTATTCTTGAGCAACAAATAATATTCTTCTCATTAAGACAGTATCAGATCAGCTCACTCACCTGCCGTCAACACGACAAATCCCCTGTCCGCCGGATTGATAAGCGTCCCTCCACACGCATACTTGAACGTATTGGTGTCGGCGAACCGACGGAAAATGGCAACATGCCAAGGAAAAATTTCATCCGTCAAGTCATGATCTCTATCGATGAACGAGGAGACAGTCATCAGCGAAGAGTTTCTAGCTCGCCCACATTCTGTTCAATCAAATAAAAAGACAAAATTGTGACGAGCATTATGTATATACGCACCATTAATTACACTATCTCTCTCTGTCTCTCTCTCGCTGTCTCGCTGTCTCATGTTTTTTCAAATCAAATCTTGAAACATTCGTTCTAATCTTTAATCTCGTTTCTCAAAAAAAAGGAGTTATTTAGTCTCATCCTTTTCATTTTGATTTCAGACTCGAGTCTGAAACTCATCGACAAAGCTCCGGTGGTGGTGGTGGTGTTGGTGCATGGTGTCGGTCATTGCGAGAAAAATGACAATAATAATGCGTTTAAGCTACAAAACGATGGCACTTCCTTCTTATTAGGCAGTGGCAATCACCTTGCTCTTGTAGACGCGCTGTGCATGTGTTATTGGTACGTCTAGTTAATTTGCTAGTTGAGTCATTTTTTTTGCTCATTTTTCATAACTTGATGGGCACCTCCGTATTATCCCATATTATAAATATATATATTTTGCACCATAAAACATGTCAGATTTTTCAAATGAAAGTGAAGGAGCAAAAAAGTGAAAATTGTTTTCATACGGCACACAATAAACATGCACAATATATATATATATATGTATTAATCTAATGTTATGCACACAATTTTCATGATGAGAGACACTTTCTAAATGCAGCATTTTTTTCTCACAGTTCATTAACTGCAACAAGATATACATTTATAGTGTCGGCTCTACTCATTTGCACAGCGTGAGGAGGATTGTGGTCAATCCTGTTCGTGTAAATAAGTAACTGCACCCTCGCCTCACGAACGACACGACGACGGCAACGACGACCACGTTCCTTGTGTGCATTGAGCAGTGTCGTCTCCTTTAAATTTCAATGTTTTTAAACAGTGAGCTGCAACTTGTGTAAAAATATGTAAAGAACATACATAGTATTTTTTCATGTTTCTCCTCACACTTGCAATTAGTGCGAGTGACATCTTCTGCAACTGCCATAAAAATAGCGTGATAGAAGATTAAAGTCCCCGTCTGGTTGTGTAATTTTGCGATTATTTCATCATCATATATCAATTTTTTCTTCGTCTTCTATTCTTATCGATACGAAACTGATACCATCAATATATATTATTGTGAATATCGACTGAATACTGAATTCCTACACACAACGCTAACGGCTCAGGTGACAGCTAGCTAGGCGACTAATGAGAAGCATGGTGGTGGTGCTTAATGTCGTGAGAAATTGATAAGATTCTCATTTTTATTATTTCGAATGTATATATATAGCTATTAATTAAACTACCCCTTCGCACAGGAGCAGGTTTTGAATTGTTGAATTGAATAATAATAAGAAGAAGCTATTTAGAAGAGAAAAAGACTCTAGAGACTTAAGGATTAGCAGAGAATAATTACATGAAATCATTATGTTACGCATTTTTATTTCATTTTACATGAGATGCCAATCTTGGAATGTGAGAATTGCGTAAGTATAGTTTGTGTATTTTGACTTTTGAGAGCTACATTTAGTTTGTCCAAAGGACACAGAAACAATAATAATAATAATGATATCGCGTTTTTTTACTACTACGGAGCTTCTTTCCCCAAAAATTCACACAGCTGCCAAAAAAACATTGATAAAAAGTGCCAGTCAAAGTATCAGGGTTTCATTCCATTTATTACCATTTTTCCACCAGATATATATCGTGTAAGATAACAATGAGATTTAGATTAGGAGGGAGGTGGAGTAAATAAGTGTTCCTTTAATGGACACAGTATATTATTAATTATTATACTCTCTACCTGAATATCTATCTAAAATGTAAAAAAAGAAGACTTTTGGTTGTGCTTACCAGGACTACATATGAAGTCTTGGTATTGATTGAAGCGCAACCACTTCCCTTGCGGACTACATATCAGCTTCCCACCTGAAGTGTCCCCGTCCGGATTCACGAAATGCTGCTGACACTCGTAAAATGCTTCTGTTCCAATCGGCATATCCACCTCTTTGCAGTCTATCTTGGACTTTGTGTCTGGGATTTCACATTTGAGATCTACTCCCTGAACAACGAAGCCATCATATCACACAACCACCATTATCACTTTGAAAATGGAATTCTTATTACAAACTGGCGAAAATGAACAATTTTTTTGTATTCAGCCCCCCTCCGCTTTCTTTTTTCTTACCCGCTTTTGAGCCAACGGTGGACATACTGACCAGACCAGGGATAATTGAACCACAGATAAAATCACACTCACAGTGCCCACCTCTGCCACTGACTTTTTCATTTTTTTCTGGCTTATATGGAAAACTTTAAAAACTTATTATAACTTAACTTTTATCACCCTCCAACTCAATTCAACTTCCTTTTGAACTTTTTTGCAAAAACCAAATCATCAAAACTAACTATAATAGTCACTAAAAATGTGCACAACCCCTCTAGAAAGCGTTCCCACTTGTCACTAAAAAACTACTCTACTTATTACCACCTAAAAGGATTTGTTGAACTGACAAGAGTGTGCAACATGTTATATGTTCCTTCAGTTATGTTACGGCACGGACTAAAACAATGAGACTGACAGGTGAGCATGCAGAGACTAGGGAACCCTCCTCGCAGGTGGGAAAAAATCGCAGTTTATCCACATCAACATATTTTTTTTTTGTTTTCATGTAAAAAACGCGTAAGAATAATACACTTATAAATCAAGTTGTATTATCCCCCCTCTTCAACACCCCTCCTTCAAATGGCAGAATGAGCTATATAGAGCATTTTTTTACAAGAATCATAATATTGTTTATAATTGCAAAACTATACAATACTTTACCACCACACATCACCACCGGTTGGTCGTAGGAGGGGATAGTTAGTAATTCATACTATGACGGACATGATCAATTCCTCCTATAATTGCTTTTAGAGCACATATTAGAGCATAGTGCATTAGCAAGCAAAGAAGAAGAAGAAAAAAAAACAATACCGAGGTGAATGAATATAATATATGTTATGCTCTCGATATTATCCACTTCAGGTTGACTACAGGCTATTATGTAAATCTAATCGAAAACCTCGCCGTGTATTACGAGTTATATCTACTACTAAGGCGTCCTATAAACTAAGAATAAGTGTCCATGAATAAGATTATATATATATGAAAAAAGAGGATTTTTTATACGTTGACATACAGCACCACCGCACCGGCATCATCCCATCACATCACAACTCCCAGGGGATAATATTATGAACGAATAAGTAGGTCTGCATAATGAGGAGACTCCTTGATTGGGTGGTAGTGATATTGCAAAATGAGTGTAATAATGTGCAGGGGGTATATTATGTATAGCTTTTTGTTTTGTCGGTAAGATACTCTCCAAGATAGTCAACTGGCAATAATCCCTTTGAAGCTTCCTCATTTTTTTTCTTCTTTATTTTATTTTATAAATAAAATTTTTATTTATTTACCTGTATCACACTCCTCCTCAACTCTTATATAATGGATGGATTTGTTTTTTTTGCAGTGATGAGAGAAACCTGTTTCCATAAATGTACCCCGTAATAGAATATTATTATTTTGTTTGTAAAAAAAATGTATGACCAATTAATTTTTTTTTGTATTAACATCAATTATTATTATTATTTTTTTAACCACATCAAGTTTATTGGGTAAACAAGTTAATGGGAATTTTTTTGATGAGTTTGAGTCCCCGGGGGACAGTTGCTAAAAATGTGTAAGATTTATGAGCATGTCATCTTAAAAAGTTTGAAGTTTTTTTGTAGTTAAGTGGGACCCTTGAGCGAACTAGTTTCGTTTAAGAAGAATGTTCTTCTTTTTGATTTGGAGGTGAAACCTGTTGGCCAACTTGCACTTGTGTGTGTGGATCCTACTGTTTTCTGATGATTCTGAGAGTTGACTCGTCGTGAGACATTGCAAAATTGCAAAAGGTTTCCCGTGTGCAGAAAAAGTGCATCAGTATAATAATGGAGCTAGACTTAAAATGCAAATCATTCTGGATAGAGTATGTCTTATATCTAAAATCAAATCTGGCCCAGTAAAGGTGCCATCATGGTTTACAAGTAACTCTTTTTAGAATGGAAAATGGAACCGCGCGAGCGAGCCTATATAGTTGACGTGACTCTTCTTGATGCGCATCATGCAATTATTGAAATATATAGGCTCACTCTTGATTTTCTTTTTGTAATTATACATTCTGTTTTCAGGAATAAGATTTATTGCCTCCCAGCACATTTTATTTCATTTTATTTTTTCTACATCGCTGTTATCAAAAAAGTGGATAAATAGATATAAATAATATTATAAATATAACATGGTACATAATAATATATGGTATGTAAAGTAAAAGATCATCAGAGAGGGCTCAAGACTGGCTCACGACACGACTTGGTTCACATCCGTGGGAACACATTTTCCCTAAAATACTTGTACGGATCGGCTCCCCCATAAAACACGTTGCCGGGCGGGGAGTATTTCGCCACCACAATGGTTCTCCCTCGGGATCTCGCCACCCCGATCCCGATTTCCCTGGTAGACTTCCACACAAGTTGGGAGAAGGAGGTGGCCGTTGGCCGATTCCAGTTGTAGTCCTTGTTGGTGCCGTACCACAGCTCGACAGCTTGCTTCACAATGGCCGCCGAGCTTTCACTGCTCCCCCGGATTTGAAAGAGGTTCTCCCCTCCCTCATTCGACGAGATGAGATTTTCATAGTTTATCAACTTATCTGCGTACGCTTTCGCTTTCACATTTAGCTGAAATTGAACACACACACAAAAAAAAAGAAAAGTTTTTTTTTATATCAAGTTCATGTGTCATGTGTGTGCTCCATTTATTACCTTGTAAAAAAATTGCATTATTATTATTATTCTTATTCTTATTCATCCCTAAAAAGTTTAGGGAAATGGCAACAAAACTACAGTATAATACACAACAGAAATATATATATATATATATATATATATGCACTTACAGCTTCGCTTAGAGCCACTTGAGGCACGCCATGAAGCACTCGGTAGGAATTGTGACTTCGGAGCCCCACAACTTGATAGTCACTTCCTATGAGAAAAAAAATATGAAGCAATATATTTTTATTGTAATGACAATGAGAAGGAATGAGAGTAGGTAGTATAGTCGCTAATATAAAAATTGCTCACAACAGACAACACAACACAACCACATAAACTTATTGTCGACGGAGCGTAATGTAAATGGCTAATTAGGGCATTGTTTATGAGAGCATTTCACTTTTCCTCTTGTAACAATTTTATTACATAGTCTACTATAGTGCTATGTAGGTTCATCATCTCGTCCTGTCCTATCGAAGCCGTATAGGAAAGCTTAAGTTTATATATTTTGTCATTTTGTGTGTCACTAACCATCCTCCATTGACGAGGGTTGCATATTATTATTATTATTATTGTTGTTGACTGGTCTGCCAGAATCCGGTTTCCCTACAATTTGCGAGGAGGACGGCGGCATCCCCTGGCATAAACTCACAGAGCGAATGTTGAAGTCGGGAAAGTTCCACCTGAAAATGGTGGAGGAGGGGGAGGGTTGCAGCTGGAGGGATCTCCCGGAGCAGACCCGTCCCTCAAAGAACTGGAGACAGTTCCCATGCACGTCAACCCAGAATTGGCCCATGTTCCAGTCCCGTGGGACTGAGGAGCAGTTGCTCATCCGCCACTCTTCATACGTGCTCTTGTCATTAATGTCCCGGTAAACTGTCACAAGGAATTCTCCCTTGGATCCTGTTCCACCTGAGCGAGCGAGTATGACAAATTATTATTACAAGCAGCCACTTTAATGGATTGTTTCTTTAAGTCAATACTTTTAACGGAGGTGGTGGTGGTGGATTTGGTGATGGTGGCATGATGGCAGGTGATAAATTAGAAAAATAGTTAATATATAGCCTATACCTGCTTGATTATTATTTCCTGATATTGGGCGCCGTCGCTCGTCCGCCTCTCCCTGGAGCAAATATAAAAAATTATGACAAATATGCGTGCATCATGCATCAGTGCAACTTTTGAGCATTATTTAGCCCAAAAAGAAATGAAATATGAATGTAATGAAAAAGGATGCTTCACGGGGTTCTTACGGAACTGTCAACATCATCAGAGAAGAATTGGTCCAGTTGGTCCTGCACCCAGTCCACGAAGGAGCTGACACGTGCAAAGGTATTGTAATTTTGGCAGTACTTGTTCTCATCCAAACTCCGTTTATCCACGTTACTTGCAATCCCCTTTCAAACCAACATACCTACTTGTTTTTATACACTGAGGAAAATCCCCAAAACTTGTTTCAAGGTTCAACTCATACAGCACGAGCACACGGCACGCACTTAATTCAAAGCGATAATAAAAAAATATTAGCATACTTGTATGTAAAGCCGCTTTGTTGGCTCATCCAGAAAGACGAGTCCACCTCCTACAAATAATGCACATTTTAATTGACATTAAATTGAATTCATAACACATTTTTGGAATTTTGATTGGGATACGAACGACACTTGAATGAATAAAAATCGCTTTTTACCTGAATCCCCTGAGCAAACTGAAGAGCCTAAAACCAAATACAAATAAAAACATGCATAAAATCTCCATTTAAATCACCATTGAATACAACTCAACAAGTTTTCATCATCATCATCATCCCACCGGTAGCATATCCAGCACAAAATTCAACACTCGTAAGCTCCTTGCCGAGGGCGTAATTACAAATCTGGTTCTGTGTCACGGGAAGACGAGCAAAGTTTAGCTTCTTGGTTATTTTAGACGTTTCGTCCAACCCGAAACCGGAAATCTTGAGGAAAAAAGAATTAAGAAAATTTCTAAGCCTCCGATCCTCTCGTTAAAGCAGTCCAGAGAATTGAATTGAAATGTATATTGACGTACTAATCCCGTCCCGGCAATTTGTTTGTTTGCCATCTCCCGTGAGGGGAAGCAGACGGGTGACACCGAGTCGGACAGGGAAACACTGCCATTCAGCTTCATGATGGCAATATCGTTTTGCACCCGGTTGTAGTCATAGCTGGGGTGGATCTTGGCGGCTTTAACCTACGCCCAGAATGAAAGTGCCACCCAGATTCCATGAGTAATTAGTCGTAAGCGGATTAAAACGTAAGAGTGTTTTTATTATTATTTTTATTCTTACGGTGAATATTTGCGTTCCGCGAGCTCTCTCGTTTTCCTCATAGTTGGAACTCACAGGACCTAGCACAACACGAAAGTCTTCCAGCGGACGGGCTCTATGCGTTCTTATAGAGCTGGTAACACAATGAGCTATTTTGTGGAGCCAGAGGAAAAGAAAAAGAGTTTTTAATATGGAATGGATGCGTATGGAAATATTTTGCAGATTAAGGGAAAAGAATTAAGACAAGACAACGAGCAATAATAAGCAACCTGCGGTGATCACGAGAAAGCCTTTATTGCTGGGAGTGACTAGAGAGCCGCCACAGTAAAACTGGTATTTGGTGCCAGGGCCGTGAGATCTGAAGATGGCCGCATGCCACGGGAAGCTTTCTCGGGTCGCGGATTCCCCAAAAACGACGACAGGAGCGTTGCCCAAAACATCCACGCTGGGTTTTCCGCAATCTTTTTAAAGTACAAAAATTAAGTTAAGAAGGTTTTGTCCCCCCCCCCCCCAAAAAAAACTACATCCTTTTGGAATAATTTGAATCTAACCCAGTCGGCAAGCAAATTCCTCGTAATGAGCCGTCCTTGACCATCGCCCATTCTCCAAACAGGTCATTCGGCCATTCTCAAATTCCCCAAATGGGGACACGTAATGCTTGGAGCACTGATAAATCACCGAGGTTCCAGGTGGCAGCTCGCCAACGCACTCGATGGAAGAGCCGGTTCTCGGATCCTGGCATTCTATCGTCATCCCCTGTTTCAAAAAGGATTTTGACGAAATCTTGGTCAAACTAATTTTTAAAAATTCCTTCTTCTTTTTTAAAAAAAATATCTTACAGTTCTGGGATGTAACGGGGGACAATATTCCCCGGCTGTTAAGCCGAGGACTAAAAATGAAATTAAAAGTGGTATAATAATATGATTTCTCCCCATCTTTGCCTTTTTTGTAAGAAAAAAAAGACAACACCACTTCAATCAAATTTACAATAAGTCCTCTTGCTTTCGTTGGCTTGGTTCACTCTCTCGCTGCTGCAAGGTCATGAATGAGGAAACTGCCGCTTGGCTCAACTCACTCAACTAAACCGAAAAATGAGGATCAAGGAAGGATCAGTCAGTCAGTACGACAAGATGATGACGATGATGATGAGGATGATGGCGATGATGAATGAACTATTGTAGCCTTATTGTCACCACACATGGCGCAATTCACTCAAGTGTGAGCAATACCCTGCGAAGAGCTAGAAGAAAAAAATGCTTGACAAAGAAATACTGTAAGTGTTCGTGTTCTCTATCAGTTTGTCGTACCTAAAATCCTCGATTTTTCTCAATAAGTTTTCTTTCTAGATTTCTAGTTCTCTACCAAAAATTCCAAGATGACAGTTGCATTACAACAAGAAATAAGTGTAGTAGAGAAACCAGTTTCAACTGTGGATGAGGATTTGTGAGATTTGTGGATGTGTATTTATTTTGCATCCGCCGACAGAATATGAGTCCCAAATAAACACAGAGAGAGAAAATAAAAGTTTGTCTTTTAGATTGATAGATTACACGAGGGAATGAAATGATCATGAGTTGTATGAATGGGTCATATAAATGCTCGCAGAGTGACACTGTGCCCTTAATTCATGCAACCTGTTCAGGAGGAAAAGCAGACACAAGATCTCTCAAGATCATGTCACGTCGATGAAGATCATGTTTAAGTCAATAAATAAATCATTAAAAAATTGAACAACAAAAGGCAATTAAAACAGTCGATTTTAGTACTCTCACTCTGGAGGGTATAGAGACAGATCACTGTCTGAATGAAACCACTCAATCAAGTCATCACCGCGTTGAGACTAGAGAAACAATAATGCATCCTTTTGTTTAAGGTCACAGAAACTTGCCGACGTCTCTTAATTCAGCGAAAAAAGAGAAATTAAAATTATTGAGTCTAAATTCTCAAGGAGTGTGTAGACCCCAAAAGAACCAGCTTTTAATTTCGGTTAAAAATAAGCTTGAAAATTTGGCTCAATTCAAACCAGGTTCAATTTCATTCAATGCATCAAACAAACCATCATCATCATTCATTTCATCATCACATTTATGATTGAAAACAATAAGGATTTGCAGAGTATGCAACTCAAGTGTGTATTAACGAAGACTTTTAACAATTAACCCATTCTGCAGCTAATAATAGGCTTTAAAAAAACAAATTATGTAAAATATATGGTTTCCTCCTCTCCTCCTCAACAAAGAGTGCAACAACGTGACATAATAAGGGATGGCGCTTTTATTGTTTATCTGTTTTGTTAAAAAGTATGTGGTCAATTATTGGTCTATGTCTATTATACCAACTGCCAGCCAACTACCACCATCACCTTGCCTTGTTTTCCGTTATTTACTTTTTGCTCTGATGTGCAGTGGGATGATGGTGGTGGTGCATGGTGTGTAGATGTATATATTATAGAGACAACCGCTTTCCCTTTCTGTACCGTATGCAAACACATATATTATTCAATTCATCACACTGCAGTTTATTTTACATTGTTATCCTCATTAGGAAACCTTCCCCTTTTCTACAAAGCAACATAAAACGTATAACTGTCGAGTCCTCGACAATCGTCGTTGTATTGAATACGGATGATGATGATGATGAT
>JAANSN010001969.1:0-27903 GCA_036850665.1 Dicranocentrus wangi | reverse complement strand
GTATTTTGTTTTAATATACACAATACACATACAACGACTTTATGTTAGCATGTATAAATGTATATATTTTGATGTGAGTAAAATCTATTCCTGGGTTGAGAATCCTGCCTGTGTGCATGACATTAGCTATTGTACTTGTACATTGTGTAGTAGATGCATAATGGACATAGAAGTTGTAAACCAACATTGAACCATACAACACACTAATGGTACTGTATCATCATCATTCATCAGTCTTCTGTTATATCAGTCAGTGATGATAACTCTTCTGTATCTATTCGGTCTGTACTGTGTATATGCAATGGTTCATGTTCATAGTTATTTTGCATGACAATTATGTGGAAGCGAACGTTTCGTTTAACCACTATACCAGCACATTGACGGAGTTGTCTGAAAAATTGACAAAGAACTATAAGAATGAGAAACACATATATTGATTGTATGCGTGCGTGCACGCGGCTGCGGGCTACTGACGTGATGTGAAATTCTCGGAAATCGGGAAAAACTGTTAGGGCTGTCAGCAAGGTGAAAATGCTGATCCTGCATACTTTTTTGATGGTACTATCCCTGTCACGGTCGGAACTATGTCGGAACTAATTTTATTGTAAGACAGTAAAGCGAGTAAAGCGCTTAGGTACTTGGTTACAGTTTCATATTTCGTGTATATACTGGATAATTTTATTTTCGAATTAGCTATAAACCACTGAGGTAAAATTACTGGAAAAGTAGAAACAGTAGTGATCATAACAAACGATACGTTTTTTATGAATATGTTCAAATATTTATCATGGCAGCACCAGCACCGGATGTGGAATCACAAAACAGCTCCGACAAAGTGCACACTCCTCTCTCGCTTCATTATGGCCCTTCTACCACGAGTTTGGCAATTGCAGGAACTACTACCATTCCTCCTGTAAACCTACTTCTTCTAGATTCTGGCCCAAAACCTTTACCCAAATGGATGAAGTATTACCGCATCGCATCATACCTGGGCTACTTTGGAATTGCTGTATTATAAATACTGCTGGCTTTTTAACATAAACTTAAATTACACCTTTAACTACTACCTGAATTATCAGAAACAAACATTAAAAAAATGCGTGAATGTGTTTTTCATTCATTTTTACTGTAGTGCTTTTCCTGGATCTACCTAGGGTTTATAGCATTCATATCAGGCGCATCCGAGAATGCAAATTCAGTACACCTCTGTTGTCAGCTTTCTAGAGTTTAATTCCTACTCTATTCTCAGTCCTTTACTTTGTTCTGTCTGTAAGCCATTACCATATATATCAAATCACATGAAACATGACTCCTCAAATGTAAACTTCTGGAATTTTTATACGAGCCCTATTGCAATTGCAATGTTTATCCTCCCATAGTCATGTGTGTGCTCGCATACCATGTCAGGAAGCGAATCCAACTAGACGATGGAGATTTCTTCGGTCTTTTAGGAGTTCTCCTCTTTTTCGCCCTTATCAACATCCATGACGGCTACGGAGTTCTCAAACTTATAACATCGAATTCCAAAGATTACGACAACTCTTCCCGATCCGTACTTGACCCACCTCCAAGGGATCCCACATCAAAAAGCGATTACCATTGGCAGTATGCCTGGTCAACGAGACCTAGCTGTGCCAGGAAGTTCGTGAGGGACCTTACGTACCAACACGAGTATGACAAGAAGCATGTAAAACAGCAGGTTCTCGTTGAGTTCATTGCAGCCCAGTCCCGAGAGGCAGCTGTAATAAGTGGGCTAGCAATGGATTGCAATGAGTACCACGATAAGAAAGAGAAAGCCAAAATAAGGCAATGGATGGTGGACTTGCAAAATGAATTCAAGTGTTGTGGTCCATACGGGTATAAAATGTGGCAGAAGTGGTTTAGTAACAAGAAATTGACTGGGTGCGACGAAAAGGTGATGCACACACAATAATACTCACTTATAACGATATTATTTTCGTCCTAGTTGCCTTCCTTCATCGTCAGAAATATATTTTTTTTCAGTGGACCACTCAGACAGATATCCCTTCTTGTTATGATCCCTTGGTTCGATGGCTAAACGGTATCTTTTTTTCCACCGTTATTATCATGTTTGCACAAGCTACTCTTTACGTAGTTAGCATGATCTTAGCTTGGTGAGTACTTACCTACCTCGGATTACCTAAAATTGCAGATAGATCATTAACTTCAAACGATAAGTTTATAGATTCAACTATATTGTATATATGTATATAGTATGCACTACGCCGCGATGAAGTATGAGCATGCAGCAGTTGGCAAGACATACTCTTTACTGGAGTAAGCCTTCATCAGTTCACAACAATACTAAACCATTGGTTCGTAGGTATTTAAGTTTTAAGCATGACACTAGGTTTTAATTGTCAAAAAAACTGTCTCAACTCAACAGCATGACTGACTTGAGAGGAGGAGGTGGAGAGGAGTCAGGTCAACCCCCCTCCGAATCCACTGACTACCGGCACTCCTTTGAAGACAAGCGAGTGAGACTCCCCAAAAAGATTCGACACTCGAAGGAGATTGGACTTTCCAAAAAGTTTTTAAATATAAAAGCCCTATTTTAACTCTAGAAAAAAAATGTTTCAAAAAATTGTTAAAGATAATGTGAGGACTATATAGATTGAGATTTTGAGATGAAGATGAATTTCAAGAAAGTTTAGCACGTCTGTAATTTCTGCATAGTAAACAAAGTACAATGCACAAGAGCTTTGGTGGATCAAATCAACGCGACATCGACATTTTTTACATTCACCCCATTTGTCTCACAATACCCTTCAGTTAGGTATCATGCAGAGGGAGGATTTCATTACGTTTTGTACTGAAAACAACAACCCCCTATTTTGGCTGTAGAAAGTCCGTCGCATTTTGGTTTGGGAAACGAGGAAATAAAAAATATCCGTCTCGCGAGGCTCATATATTTATATTTTGTAGTGTGTTTTTTGATAGATTTATGTAAACAAATCTACACGTGAATCAATAATTTGTAATTAGCAGGTAATAATAATTTATACACGTGCTCTTGTGTAACTCTACGATAATTTGTGTTATGATTATTAGTTAATTTACCTATTTAATTAAACCATCCTGAAAGTATAGATGATAGTAAGGTTGAAGGTAACCTTGAAAAATACAATTTTTTAAAATGCATTTTTATTACAAGATTGGGGTTGAGTGTTATGTGAATTTAATTAATTGGCGTCCTTTGTTGAATGTACAGGTGACAGGAGGAAGGGAGCGTTGAGCAAACGGATTTGATAATATTAAATTGAGAGGAGAAGGTAATTCGAATAATATTTTTTAAAGTCGCAAGTGCTGGTTTGTTTTATCAACATCATCATCATCATGGCGCTTGCATTGAGCCAAAAGGATTTGGATGGATTTAAACCATATGTGGATAAAGCTGTCCAGCGGTTTGTTGGTTTGAGTGAGCCAACAGTTGTGAACGCGGCCATATCGCTGTTAGCCTCTGGAGCTGATAAACTGCAGTTAACTAATAAACTGCAAAGTTTACATCCCAGCTTGAGAGAGAAGGCTCACAAGTTGACAGACTTGATATTTGAGTTTTTTGCGGAATACGCTCAGGCAGTTCAACAGATGCAGCAAAAGGCAGCAAAGAAACGGTAAGGAGTAATAATTTTTAGTAATAATAATGATTCAGTGATAGTAATTCAGCTAAGTTAACATTTGCTACATATTGGTTGTTATCATTTATATAGGGGACATGACCGAGAGATTTCGGAACACAAGGCGGCGAAAAGTGGGAGATTGGAGGGTGGTCCTGTGTCTGTAACGAAGATGCCAGACGGGATGAGTCCTGGTCAGTTGACTTCGCTGCAAATTAAGGAGATGATGGCAAATGCGCAAAGGATGATAGAGGAGAGGAAGAAAGCACTAGAAAAGATGGGATCGGTTGGAGCTGTGTTGCCACCTCCTGGAGTTATAGTTCCTCCAGTTGTACCACCGGTTGGTGTAGTTGCAGCACCGCAACTGTCCACCCCACTTCCTAGTTCGCAGTTGGATAATTCGATTCCGGGGTTCGAAGGTAAAATGAACAAATATGCAAATTCTGTGGAAATATTCACAGGACAGGAATGGCTTGAATTTTTACATTATATTACAATTTTATTGATAATTATTTGTGTAGGTGACAAGAAGCGAAAGCTTGCTGAGCTACAGGCCCAGATCCAGAGTAAAATCGGAGCACTAAAGCAGAAAGGAGAGAGTGCAGCACCAGAGGATGGTCAGTCGAAACCTGTGCCCCTTTTATTAGACAATGAAGGTCGTGCTATTGATATGACTGGAAAGCAACTTTTATTTCCTCAGCACCAGCCTACACTAAAAGCGAATATCCGGGCACAAAAGCGAGCAGAGTTGAAACAGCAAGACAAAAAGCTTAGTGATGAACCTGTAGCAAATAAATATTTTGATGAACGATTAGCACCTACCGCCATTCTTAGGAAAAAGAAAGGCTTGAAGTTTAATGAACCTGGAAAATTCGTCCAATTAGCTCACAAGCAGCGTATGCAAGCCCAGCTTCAAAAGCTGCAACAGGAGATCGCGGAAAAGGCTAGGAAGACTGGGATTTCTACGGCTGCAAGATTAGCTAAATTATCTGGTGTTACTGGACCATCAGAAAAGCAGAAAGAGTATATTCCCCAGGTGGAGTGGTGGGATTCGATTATACTGGATGAACAAGATAACAAAAAAGAACTATTAACATATGAGTCTCCTATTAAGGAAGACGCCGTTACTAATCTTATCGAGCATCCAACGCAACTTCGATGCCCGACTGATCCACATGAGCAAGTCTTCATGCCTGTCTTCCTTACCAAAAAGGAACGAAAAAAATTAAGGAGGCAGAACCGACGTGAAACATGGAAGGAGAAACAGGAACGCATACGATTAGGTCTTGACGCTGCTCCAGCCGCAAAAGTTCGAATTTCTAACTTGATGCGAGTCCTTGGGGTAGAAGCTGTTCAAGATCCTACAAAAGTAGAAGCACATGTCCGGCAACAAATGGCGAAACGACTGAAAACTCATCAGGATGCTAATATTTCTAGGAAACTTACTCCAGAACAAAGGAAAGAAAAGAAACTAAAGAAAATTCAGGAAGATGTTAGCTTAGGTGTGCAAGTATCTGTATATAGGATTGATTGTCTTGCAAACCAATCTAAACGTTTTAAAGTTGATACCGTAGCGAAACAGCTACTTATGACAGGGGCCGTAGTCATGTATAAAGAATGCAATGTCATTGTCGTCGAAGGTGGACCAAAACAACAGAAGAAATATAGAAGATTGATTCTGCACAGAATAAAATGGGACGAAGATATGGTGAAAGATAAGGAGGATATACCAAACAAATGCGTATTGGTCTGGGAGGGCATGACGAAAGAAAGAAATTTTGGTGATTTCAAATTCAAAGCCTTAAAGACGGAGGAGCAAGTAAGAGAATATTTTAAGAAGCACAATGTTCAGCAATATTGGGATTTGGCGTTGAGTGGTACTGTTTTGGAAACCGTGGGCGAAGTCATATAAATCACTAAATCGCTTTCTAAAAATTATTTGTAAAAAATTGACTTACTTGGCTCTTGTGAATGCTCTTGAATCATTGAATCGTTTATTTTTATTTCTTAACTTTAGCGTACAACTGAACGGAATATTACTGACATAAGTTTGTGGTGACCATTTCAGACAAATAATTATAATTAAATTAATTAGATTTGTTCATTAATCGTTATTTAGGTGATTATTTTGCGGAACTTTCTAGCATCATCATCTATCCTTTTTGATGTTGTTCATCCACACAAGTGAATCGATTGTTTTACGGATTGTATTTAGTGACTTTAAGTGTTCTACTGCGGTTATGGTTCTATTATGCATACATCAAATGAACCGAGCGGTCGTGCTTGGTGTTACAACACTACGTATACCCGGTGTACCGCTGTACAACACTCAACACACTGCAATTAAAGCGAAAACCTGAATCTTATATACAGACATCACATATTGTGTAATCCAGCCAAATAAATCCAGATATATGAAAAGGTGTCGGCAAAACGTGTAATTTAAAAGCAAATCTATAGGCAGGCAGATGTATGAAATCGTATAATAAAATTATAAGTTATATCAAACAAAGTGTGTCCACATCTATAATATCGCTTCCTGCTGTATTGCGTATTCATTCATATTCATATAACATGGTCGCAAATTCTTCGCATTATGCCAACTTTTGTTCATACATATTATGTGGCTTGTTTGCCTGGACCCAGGCAGACTTGCTTACCCATTATTATTGTGCGGTAATGTTAGCGAAAAAGAGTGTTAGTACAAGGAACTTATGTATCATTGGCTTGACTCTCTGATTACATAATTTCCCTGGCTCGACCGACCGACCTCTGTTCATGCCCATTGTGTTATGCTATGCAATTGCAAACCAACGTGCCGCGATACTACAATAAGAATACTGGACTGTGCAAAAAAAATTCTCCAGAGTATCAGCTTACAGAGTATCAGAGTAAGTGGGTTAAATGTATTTGTACTTTTTGTGCCAGAAATGTCGATGTACGTAGGTACGTAAGAAAATGAAACTTGTACATCCAAAGCTATAACAGCCACAATATGAAATGAAACAAAACGAGAGGCGATAGACGATAGATGATGAATATGACCTACGATGTAAGCAGGAAACTGGATATTTTGCATCCTACTCCTACTACAAAAATCGTAGTTGTAGCTATTCTCTCTTCTATATTGCATTGCACAAGTACACAAGTATGTCAACGTCAAGTACAAGAAGGATGCATGAAATCTGTAAGCCATCTCATCATGTTACCTGAAATTGTATCACATGTCAGAATCCGGCTAGTCTGCACTCAGCACATCATCGGCACTTTCCGTGTTCCTTTCCATTCCTTTTAATTTGTTTTTATTTTTCGTTAGAATTGAGTTAATTAGCTTGTCAATAGCTTCAATTGCAAAGGAAATATGGAAAGTAAACAAAAGCATGTTGTAATTGATTCGGATACCGGTTCCGACGACGCCCTCGCTATCTGGATGACTCTAGCCGCACACCGAGATCCATCCTCACCTGTCAAAATTGTGGGTATTATCTGTGCGATTGGAAACACGGAAGTGGAGAATGTGGCGACAAATGTGATTCGAACGTTGCAAGCAGCAAATGAACATGATGTACGTAGGTATATAACCCTATACTGATAGAATGTAGGTGCTAATAATTTGGCAAGTACTTAATTTTCGCCTACATGCATTTTCTGCATTTTCACGCAGTTGTCTTGTAAAATAGATTCCAGTTTTCATTGGAGCACGCCAACCAATGGTCCATCCATACACCCATCAAGTGGAGCAGTTTCACGGGTCCGATGGATTTGGAGACAATGATTTCCCCCCATTGTCGTACAAGGATTCGCCAAACTTCTCCGATGAACATGGAGTGCTAGCATTGTGCAGATTAGCGAAAGAATACGAAGGTATTATATAACGTATAAAGTATCATGTAATGTCGGCAACATTTGATGGATCACATAAGCTTTTACTTTTTCTTTGTAAATTCTTCCAGGAAAGCTAACTGTTTTGGCTTTGGCACCCCATACCAATATCGCAATGGCTGCCCGAATGGATCCTTCCTTTAGTTCAAGACTAGAAGCAATTTATTTTATGGGAGGCAACATGGAAGGTCATTAGTGTATTCAACAATCTAGATAAGAACCATAACCTGACTGCTACTTCAATTGTAAAACGATCAAATATTTTTCATTTGCAGCGGAAGGAAACGCCACTGTTAGTGCAGAATTTAACATTTCAGTTGACCCGGAGGCTGCATACATAACTCTTTCCAGCTTTCCCTGTCCCATTTACGTTGTCCCATGGGAAACTACTACGAAGCATGCAATACCTCATGTGAGTCATCCTCAAATCACTTCTGAGTATAATCCTCCCCTTTTGTCGATCTTTTGATTTTTGAAATGTTTATGTATATTTTTAGGAGTGGCGAGTGAAAGTTCTTGGCTCGGTTGATTCGCCCCAGGCGCAATTACTCAACGATGTGGAATCGAAAATCCTTAAAAAATACACAAGCATGTGGACAGCCTGCGATCAGTGGGCTGCCGCTGCTATTATAGACCCAGATGTACGTTTATGAAAGACGATGTGATACATATTTCAAGGCTTTATAGAAAATGTGTTATTTATACCGTGTATTTATGTAGGTTATTAAAACCTCGTTAACCCGCTTTGGTACTGTGGAACTCGCTGGAAACTATGCGAGAGGGTTACTCGTTATTGACAAACTGAATGTCCTCAAGCGCCCTCACAACCTGGCAATAATTAAAGAGTTTGACTTGGAAGCTGTCAAGCGTATGATGCTATGGGCAGTTGGAGGGGACCATTACAAGAATTAAATAGGGATTTGTTTAATGACAACCTATGTATATTTGGATTAAGCAATTTTGGTATTATTTGAAAAAGTGATTTTAATATTTTCACGAAATCCAAACAATACAGATTTTATTTTATTATATGCTATAAAATAATTTGAGATTTTCTACTAGCTGGGCTAGCTTTTATTATGAACTTTTAACATGAGTAATTGATTTTGCGGAGATTCACTCGTTTTGAACGACTTGTTTCGAGAGTTTTCACAAAACAACAACGAAATAAATTAGGCCTAGATGCCATGCGCTGTTGGCTGCGTCTTCTAAATCTTGTTAAATGTTACACACTTATAATTACCATCAATACCTTAAACATCATTTACCAATCATATCATGAAGTTACATTCAAAAATAATATTATTATTACACCTGTCACGACGATATTTCTCAACCTGTGACTTGTCAAGGACCCTTTTTGATTTTTGACCTTTGCTCACTTTTTACTCCAATTAACATTAACAATTTCTTCACATTTTATAGAATACTAATGCATGCACTCGCGCATCATTATTATTAAGTTTACACATATATGTACACTATGTACAGCTCATATAGATTTATACGCTCACAATAAATCCCAGTTGAAATACAAAAAATAAGTAGTTAAACGTTCAGAACTGGATAATTCAAAAAACACTATATATACCTATTTACACACTGAACAACATGTTTTTGCGTATTTTATTTGAATCAGCATGCAGCACCAGGTATCATCAGGACTCAGACAGAATCAGTAGTTTTCATAATATCTCTATTATGCGACTACATTCATCGTATCTATCATGTACACTACACTGTATATACTTAACTCACAATTCAGAGAGGTTTAGTAGTTAAATATATNATATATGGTATATGTGAGAGTAGAAGCCTTAAACCTTTATGACAATGAAAGTTTTTATATTGCATTTCAGTTAGGAGAAAAGGTATAGTAATTTTTGGCAGAATGATTCCACATCGGGTACGGGTACATACATATTATCTAACCAGCACATTCAGTTACATTGATTCACTAACTGACCACGAACGCGAACGCGACATTCCAGTTGGTACACAACATTTAGAGCGAGCGACTAACTGACCACGACGATTCTTATCGGGATGAAAAAGGACTAATTACTAATTAGAGACTATTTAGACTAGATGTTCATTTTCTGAGAAAGCTAGCTAGCCCACCCACTTATACACTATAAATAATTTGTTCGCTTTTTGTTTTATCTCTACATTTTTACGAGTTTTTGCATTTTTTCCCGAAAAATGAGTAATGAGATCGATCCTACTACTGTTAATTATAAAAGGTAATTGGCTCTATTTTTGCTTACATTGAGTACCTTTACTTCACTTCACTGGAAAAATGGACGAACAAGTTGGCTCTATAGAAAACACTACGCTCCAAATCTTTTCTACAAAGTTACGCCACATGGATCTATAAAACGCCATATTATAGCTTAATGCTAATTATTATCTACGTATGAAAAACGGTGAACACGTAGGATATCTCGAGAGTTTTTTTTAAAACGTATCTCGCTCGTAGTACTTAAAGTGCGTATATTGCGTATACCAATATAAGCTTACCGTTAAATAATTATTCAATTTTATAAAGTAACTCAAAACAGTTACACATAATATGCATCGGGTGAACACTGAATATTTAATGGATTGTCTCATGTTTACAAAAAAGTTTTTACACTTTATAACTACACGTAACGCATAGGAAGCTTTTAGTTCTCCTTTGAACACCATATTCCGATTTTAATTCTTTTATGCATTCGATTCATTCTCCACAAGTTTAATTGTATGGATAAATCCTAAAGTTGTTAATTTTAGTCTTTCTCAATGAACATCAAATTTTCTCATCAGTTTTCCTCCCTCATCTCAGTACGTCTTTCTTCAGCATTTTAAGTCGCTCGAAATTTATTAAAACACCATATATTGCAGGAAAAGCGCAACAATGGAAAATAAATTGTTTTTTTTTGTACATTTCTGATTTATTACGTGTGTTGTTAGGATTTTTTTGTTGCAAAAAGCTCCGAGTACCTGTTTTGAGCCAAAGAGTTTTAGCATAATATATGCGCAACTGTGCGTGGATGTATGGATATTCGAGAGTATGCAGGCAGAGTTTGGTTTTAGTACCCAGCAACGTCCCGTTTAGTCTTGGAAGCCTTTTTCTGTCCCTTAGTCCCCACCTTCCTGTTATTTTGAGGGACTGAAGGCGTTAGCATACTTGATATGACACATGCAGAGGAGTTCTGCTGGAGAGATTTGATAATGTCAATGGTATGGCTGGGAATGGGTCGTGGTGGAGCTTTCACTCCATTCGTCCCCATTGATTGGCGCTGCTTCGCCAGCCGATCCCGATCCCGTTCTTTTTTCATTAGGTGACCCCGCTCATGGTAGTAAAATTTTAAGTAGCTGGTGAAAGTCTTTCCGCAAACGGAGCAGAGATAGAGGGGGACTCCAGTGTGGGTGTTGCGATGATCTCGAAATGCATCAAACCATCGGAAAGTTTTATTGCACTCGGTGCACTTGTAGGGCTCCTCGCGAGTGTGGACCCTTTCGTGTCGTTTCAATCTAGAGAAATAATATAACGAGTGCTTAAAATTTCATAATTGCATTGTATTTATGTCTGAAATGGATATATTCATTTAATGTTAGCCCCAGCTTACCTTGTGCTCACAGCATACTTCTTTCCACAATAGGAACATTGGAAGGGTTTATCGCCTGTAACAAATATACAAATATATGGTTGTACTAATCTAAAGTAGGTCAGTTGAGAGTATTCATGAATTGTCGAATACCTGTATGTAGGCGCTCATGATGTTTGCAACATTGCGCACTGTTGAACAACCGCCCACAGTATCTAGTCCACCACAATAAATCTCGAATTTATTCGAATTCATTTTTGCATATATGCCGAATTCATTTTTGGCCATAGAATATTGTTATGCTAATAATTAACTTACTTGCACGCAAACGGTCTTTCCCCAGTATGCCTCCTCTCGTGAATCCCCAACGAGCTCTTACTGCAGCAAACAAACCCGCAAAACTTACACTTCAGCTCCCCCTTCCCCCCACTTCCATCCTGAAAGTCGTCGTCCTCCAAGTCCACCTCCTCTTTGGCTTGCAACAAATCCTCATCATCCATTCCGAGCGTGTCGTCCTCATCCTTGAGAATGAGAGCTTCGTCAATAATACTGATTGTGGGCAGGGTCGTCCTCCCACAATCTGAATTCGGATTCCACGAGGAAGCACCACCCTCTGATGCCGTTGACGTAGGAGCAATCACTCCCACGGAGGAAATCACTCCGGAAGAATACACACTGTCTAGGTCATGTGTATCTGTAACCATGATCAAGTCCCCGTTGGAGTCGGAACAAAAGGGTGCATGATGAGAGTGATGTTGACCCGAGTTGTAAATCGAGTTAATGGCCTCATTAAAACTGCTCTGCTCCGAGGAATGAAGTTTCAGTTCGTCAAGTTCGTCTTCCTCCTTTGGAATCACAAAGTGATGATCCTGAAGTCTCTGCTGAAGCTGACCTTGACCGTTGCCGTTGTTGATCCCTAGAGTGGAATTTAAGTTTGTTGAACTTCCATTGTTGTTATAAGCCGCTTGTAAATCCCGTAAAATATAAGTATCCCCAGTGGGCTGATTGGAACTGTGAAGTAATGTCGTGTGATGACTATTCCCGTTCATCAGAATGTCCTTTAGTTTCCCGTGACTCGAGCTAAAGTCGTCAACTGAGGAGGTGAGTTTTGTAAGCGTTAAGTCATCATGATCATCATGATGGGGTTTCGAGCCATCATAACAGTCATCCATTGAGAGCATTGTTGTACCGAGACTTGATTGTTGTTGACCAATGGTGTCAATATTTGTACTATCCGTGTCATTCGCAGTTTGATTCAAAGTAGTAAATCCCTCGAGGGTAAAGGTGGTTCCCGAGTTGTTATTTTCATCATCATTATCAAGTAGCCCGTGATGATGATGATGATGATGAGTTGAACTTGATACAAGTTGATGAAGGTCGTCATGAGGGTGTTGTTGGGTGGTCATTAAAATGCAAGTTGCACCAGACAAACTGGCGTCATCAACACTCCCAAGGATTGAGCTGGTAGTGGCATTAGGATTAATTGACGTTGTACTGGTAGTCGGAACTGATGTTAGTGAAGCATATAATCTCATTGGAATCATATCCCCTGTAGAGGAAGCAGGACCTGCCGAGGTCAATATCAATGTGGGGAATAAGTTGCCATCTGTATTGGTAGGGATGCTGCTGGAGTTGTTGTTGTTGAGCTCAAGACTTTGTACTGCTTTATCACCACCATCCATACCAGGATGAGGATTGCTTCCTGTACCCCTGCTCCCGTTTCCACTGCCATTGCCATTGACATGGTTAAGTTGGCCGTTGGAAGTGGAAAAGTGGATCAAGTCCCCGTGGTCTTGCTCGTGCACACAGAGTATCGATTTTCCTGGAGCGTGTGCCACCTCCAAAGCGTGTGGACTGGTATGGTCTGTTAGAGGGGAAACTGGGTCAACCAGAGCGAGAGCTGGTGCAGACGAAGAAACTGCTCCTGGTGTTGTAGTGAATATCACGGCTGTGTGAGTTGTTGCTGGGAGTCCTAGTTCGGGAGAGGTGGCGGAAGGGACAGAGGAGGGAGGTGAGTAGCTCGAAGACGACGAAGAGGATGACAGGGAAAGTAAAGTACCTTCTGTGATTGTTGGTGGTGAGGATGACATAGATGAAGAGGACGGAGGGGATGGAGAAATTGGCCATGGAGAACTTAGCAACAAGGAGCCAGTTGAACAAGGGGATGTATTAGGGGAAGTGGAAATTGGGTAGCGGAGTGACAGTAACTCCGCTGTGGAGTACACTGAGCCTTCAATGTCCATCTTTGCGCTGAATTCTTCTTTCTTTTTTTTACACTTTTCACAGTTATTTCACATTTTCCCAAAAGTTCCAACAGTTTTTTTTACTTTCGGACCACGCAGTATTTTTCCACTGTCACTGAAATCCGAATCCTGATGATGTCTTGACTTTC
Organism: Dicranocentrus wangi; assembly: GCA_036850665.1. Lineage (NCBI taxonomy): Eukaryota > Metazoa > Arthropoda > Collembola > Entomobryomorpha > Entomobryidae > Dicranocentrus > Dicranocentrus wangi. The sequence continues at coordinate 14,401 of JAANSN010001969.1, read as the reverse complement.
CCCTGCTTCCCAATTCAGGGACAAGGTAAACACAAATTAGATACGACTCCAATGCACACACGCACATTCATATTGCAAAAAAATACTTTCTTTTTCCAGCGTGTAGTCTCCACACTCACACCAACCCTGAAGCCCAACTACGTACTGGAGCCTGGGTTCCAGCTCCCTGTTCGCTTTCTATCAACATCAGCAACCCGTTTTCCCAGGTTACCTTACAGTTCCCCTTTCCACGCACAACTACGCACTTTGCTCAACGCACACACGCAGCCACACTGCACAAGCTGGTTCGAGTTGTATCCAAGGAAGGAAGTAAAGTAGGCCTCTTCTCTCATTCGCTGTCACCCAAAGTGGAAAAGAATAATACAACTCTCTACATGCTTGCTGGAACAGAGGATACCAGAGTGAAACATCATCTTCCACCAAACCAACCAGCCTCACCAACCATTCTCGCTGGATGAGTATCTAGGTCTCTCTTTCGTCTCTCTCTCTCTGGTTACCTACTTTCACCACCACCCTTCACCAAAGTTCACCTAACGCACTTTTCCCTTGTCCACATTCTATTCAACAAAACTATAAAGTACTATATATTTTTTCTCCAGAAATAGCTTTCCTCAACCTATTATACCTCTACGCATGTAAGTACACATTTTTTTTGTACTGCTCCACTTGTGTAATATGGTTTAAGAAAAAAAGAGAGACAAGTTCACGACGAGAAAAACGAGAGCAACACGTTGACTACCACACTTTCCTTCACTCTGGATATTCCACCAAAAGGAATACGTAATGGTAGCCCGTAAATTACTAATGTGCATATACCGCTAATACTTTTCCTGTATACCAAATAGCTTTCTGTCTGTACACTAGCTTATACTTTTCTTTTCACTATTTACGTTATGGTTTCCCACTGCCCCGGATTTTTCTATAAGACCTGAAAAAACTTCTTCTTTTCCCTTTTACTACACAGGAAAAAAAGTGTGCCAACCACGGGACACAACCTTATTTTACATGAATACCCATTCTCGTTCGTTAGTTATATATAATTCCTATGCGTAAACCTTCTTCCAACTGTATGGCCGTTACAAGGAATGTTGTTGGATATGTTGGCTGCAAGCATATCGCACTGTGTTTACTACGCATTTTCTGTTGTGAATATGTGTGTATGTTTGTGCGAAGAAATGTGAGTAGTTTTGGCTTTGGCCTAGAATCAAGGCTCTTGGAGTGAAGTACGTTACGGTCGACAACTTGGAAATAAAATGTGTAAGATTCAATATCACACTCGTGTAGCCAATGCACTTTTTTACATTTCTCGGAGCTGAAACGGGAGAGAGAGAGAGAGAGCAGGATCGGGATGGGAAATCCGCGAGAGAGAATAGGATAGCGCGTGAAGCAGGTTGGACTTTCCTCCTCCTTTACAGTTTATAGGTATATTGAAAAAGTAGGGTAAACTATTAGGCATCTTGGTTATAGGGAATAATATGTACAGAAAACAAAAAAGGGGTTCACGGCTAAAAGTCTTTTACCTAAAAGCATCAGTTTCGTCCTCGGTGGAGTACCTGCATGATTGAGTTCACGGGAGAGAGTTGGGATATTGAGGAGTCCCACCATGCCAAAAAAGCTGGATGACAATGGGAACACAAAATGGTCATCAAGAGGAAACTAAAGATAAATGGCATTTAAAGTCGATCTTAAATAAGAAATGGTCTTGAAAATATCTTCAAGGATAAATTCGTTCGCGTTCTTCTGAGTCACACACACACACTGTGACTCACGACGACTCACTCCGTCCGTCCGTTGTACGGTGTACAATATTAATCTCGTGTTTGCCTTGCGTTTATGGTAAAGCATGGGTAAATTATAGATAAATATGGCCTATGACTCTGCTTGCCTCCCTCTTGGTCCTCTCTGCCTTTTGTGTTTGTGTGTTCATTTTCGTTAACATCCAGGCCAGGGCCAGGGTTACCAGAAGCATCAAAAGTGGAGATGGCGAAAAGAGTGCGTTTTCTTCTTTTAGGTCTCTGTGTACACATATCTATATCCGCTTCCATAATATTAAAAATGAAGGTTAGTCTCTATTGCTTCGAAGAGAGAGAGATGTGGTGGGTTAGGTATGTATGCACTAAAGATAGAAAATGGTGTGCGTATAGTTAATCTCTCCTCTTCTGGCACACGCACACGCGTTTTCCCGATTTTCTCATCGAGGCTTGTTACTCGACACACACACTTTTTCGTTCCTGGTGACCTACTTTTTGGTTTGGAGTTGCTCGAGCAGCTGAATATTATTTGGCTTTGGGTTGCCATTTTCACGACGACGATCCAGCCAAAAAAGTAGGATAATATGGAGAGGGAACAAAATACTTAATGCTGGCTGCTGGTTTGTGTGAAATTGGTGACATATTGAGTGTAAAATGTAGATATGTTCTGCAGAACGGGACGGGATGTGGGTTTGTAGCATGGGTTTTGTTTGGCTGTCGGGTTTCGATTAAAAGAGAGGGTGGAACGGCAGACGGAAGGATTTCATATTAATTCCACTTTATTACGCAATGTTAAACGGGCAATTAATTGATTTTGTATAATATTTAGAATCCATTATGTTTCATGGATCTTGGCTGGTATGGATTAACTCCGTGGTAGTATCACGAATGAGCAAAAATTTCGTATTTATTGATGAGTTTCAAAATTATAGTTCAATTTAAAATCAACGAAACGGAGACATGCGAGTTTTTGTTTTTACTGAGGAAATATCGTGCTGATTCCACTACAAGAATTTTTGAAACATCATGTACGTTAGACATATTTAAGTCTTGATTTATAGCTTATGTAGAAAATAACAGTACATATACAAAATTGAAGACTTTGCTACTTATTCCATTCCAATTCCAACCAGTTGCACCTCTGCTTATATTACTAATTTAAATGTTTATTTGAAACATACTATTTAATCCACTGGAAAACATAATAACCTACTTGTAAATGCATTAGCGTAGTAATGGCTTCGATGACTGGCACTAAAATTGCAATCGATTGGCAATTTGCAGTCGATTTATGTCTTTATATCTCATCCACCCGCTATGCGTTAGTTAACCTGATTTACATAAACAAATCTAGATTCATCACGGGTACATACAAATACGTAGGTTTTAAGGTTTTAGGTTAAATAATTATTGAAATCACAGGTATAGTAATTCCGACCGCAGTAAAGAAAAATAGACAAATGATGAAACTTTGATTGCTTTGTGTAAATATGAATGACTCAATATTTTTAATTTAAGTTAATTTAACTCTGTGATAAGCGGTTTCTTTCCATTTACATCTTCATCCTTCTTAGCGTCTTGAGTAGATTCCTGTTCTTCTGTTTTGGATTCGCCTACAGGGGCAGAGGCACTTGACACGACAGGCAGCCCTTTAATTTTAATTCCTTCCAAACTAGTGCTCTCATCTTCCGAGGACGTGTCCGAATCTGACTGTTCCACCAAAGCGAGATTCATTTCTACAAAAGTCTTGGAATCGTCCGATATCGGTGGTTGCCTTGAACCAGAACCGGACGACGGGCCAGGTCTGTTGGCATCAATCTCATCGCGGTCCGAGTCAGATTCTAGAGATATTTTAGAGGGATCTGGAAGGCGAAGAAGGGACTCATTCGCACATTTAAATTCGGGCAAAAACCCTTTAACTCTATCGAGAACGGACGAGTGCATCCTGAACGTTTTTCGAGGTTGTGGTGGCCCTTTGACCTTTGAGGGAGGTTTTGGTTTCTTGATTACCTTGAGCGTTTCATTTGATTCTGAAATAGTATACAAAAAACTTGATAAGCAAACACAATAATTTGAACAACAACAGTAACAAAGATGCACTTATCAATTCGCCAAATCACCACCACCTTGTGTCTCCATCTTCTCATCCCCATCAACCGCAGTTTCCCCTGAAGACATCAATTTCTCTATCAGCACCTGCTTTTGAATACATTTCAGCTCTTCCGAGGGCACTTCCAACTTTTGTACAGGGGACCTGGAACTTGCCTCCTCTCCAGGTGAGCTTCGAATTCGTTTAGTATTAGTAGTCTTGTTGTCATTCTCATCCGCGTCTTCCAAAATACCAGAATCTTGGGTGGAACTAGGACTCCTTTTCAGACAACCTCCTTCCAGCCCACCTTCATCAATTCCATTCTTATCATCCACCACTTTCACATCCCGCACTGACATTCTGATTTATATTGTCTTCCAGTGGATGGAAAAACTACCTATTTCGATTTGGACTGTTTTTTGAGAGACACTTGTCAAGTCTGAGAGTCACGACGGAAGAAAATGTCGAAATAAATGAGTTGTTGTAAATACATACACAAAGTTGCTCATGTTCGAATCGAATGTATGAACGTAACATTAACATGCCTTGTCGTGTTTAGTCTACAGACACTCATAAGTAGAACTTGAAGACTTTTTTGTCATGAATCCATAAATAATGCAATGCAAATTTTAGATCCGAAAACGCTACAAAATACAAATGATTTTTTTTGGTATATTTGCAAAATACTTGTGATAATAGACAACAAAAGCGAAACACAAACTATTATTGGGAAATAGAGCACATGCAATGCAATGCTTTTTTTAGGGAACTTGCTTTGTGGGAAGCGTAGTATGTATGTAATACCGCTTCAAGTCTTTGATACATGTGGGGTTACACGTACACATATCGCTCATTCGTTTGTACGACTCGAATTTCCATCTACTAGAATGCAATGGACATCCGCATGTTTGGAAATTACTTTTACAACTTTCAACTTTGCAACTTGAAGCCATTTTTTATGTATTTATTGTGTATTGCTCGTTCGTGCATACATTGTACATTTAGATTTGTAATATAATATGCTTTATACTTTACTTTTTTAAAAGTAGATTTAAGTTCATAATACAGTTTTTTTTAGGTAACAACGGTATTGCAGTTTATAATAGTGACACTGTTGATGATTTTATAAGATCACTATTAGTTTATATTATCAGTCTTGAAAGTTTTCTTTTATTGCTATGTATTTCCCATTATTCTTGATTCCCATCTCTATTTTACACGTTGAGTTGATTGATGATGCTATCAGCAGTAGCAGCACAGGTACAGCTTCTTGTGCGTTTATATATTAATCGTACTCACTTCCAATACTGATCGATAGAGAGTCACTGTCGATGAAGGTTTCGTGGTACCAAGTGTTCGTTTCCAGAAATACTGCAACAATATATATATTGAAAAAAGCAGTTATTGCAGCGTGTAGTACGTAGTAGTAGTAGTAGTAATAGTAGCATTTTGTTTGATTTGTATTTTAGAACTGGTTTGAATTATTATATCTTACAAAGATCGCCTGGATTGATAGTAAAAGTCAGTGATTCTGGGCAGGCTGCTTCACATTCTGGTGGTGGATGTAGGATCCAGCTGAACAAATCCCATATTAATATTAGAAAATTTGAATGCTCATTAAATCATATTTTATACAAAGTGCTTATGCAAATACCGCTTTATCCCTGCTAGCTGGGCTTGCCAAGATGGTCGCTTTACGTAGTCAATCTGAAATATATAAAAGTGCAGGAATGAGCGGATTTGATATCCTTAGGCTAGGAACATGTTGATGTTGAGGGGCAGGATTATATTTTTAAAATTGAAATAAATATTCTTTTTACATGCATTGATGCTCCAAGTCCAGGTGATCCAATAAATATCCAGTCAATGGCAGATGAACTGGAGTCCTCCGGCAAGAAATTCGGTCGGGGAAACAATTCCCTCAGTTTAGCTGCTACACCTGGGTGGCAATTACTCCTACGAACCAAAGCATAATATAATTACCTTACAGTTCCAATTACACGTTAAAAGTATTAAATACTTTTCTCGTTTTTACCATCCGATATACCAGGGTTCCTCCCAACTAGAGTTTTCTGAAATTTTATCAAATGCCTCTCTCAAAGTTGTAAAAGGGCTGCGAAACTGCAAAAATTGACACTCTTCTGAGACTGCATCAACCCCGCCTGGCTCCGACTGAAATATTTCCTTCAACTTGGGAAAATCAAACCCCTCCGGCATGCCCCCGCTTTTCCCCCCTCCTCTAATGATAATCGGTTTGGAGAGGTATGCCACTTTGGCAAATTCGTCTCTCGAGGGTACTTCCCCCATTTCGATGATCACGGTATCGTTCTCCTTACTGCAAAACCCGCAGTCTGCAATAGGTCGGCAAATTTCCATTAACACGGGATGAGCCGGGAGCAAACTAAAATAAAATATAATAAAATAAAAATTCCATGCTACTTTCATATCGTATAATTAATAAATTTTTTTGACAACTTGTATTTCACTAGCCATCGTTTCTCTTGTAGACTCGGGAAAAACATGAAAGGATTGACATCCAACAAGTGGCAAATCCCGATGTGACCAATAATCGAGAATATCAAAAACAAGAATATGTACGCCGTGATTTTGATAACTTTTGATATTTTGGATTGGCCAGCTCCATTGTGCCTTATTGGTTCCTGAACAGTTTCTACGATTGTCGGCTCGTCACTCTCGTTCCCATCCCCATCCTCTGGAGGGTCCACCCCTTCCTCTTCTCGAGGGGGCTGATTGTCCGTTTCACTGAAATCCCCCTGACTTTCGAAAAACTCCCGGACAGACTCGGGATCATTTACAAAATTCAAAAGCTCCTCAAGAGGAACCCCAGCGTTGTACTGTTCGGTGCAGTGGTCAAGTAACTGTTGATAAAAGGGGGAGGTATACACATCCTCTTCCTCCAGAAGATCTGGGTACTCGTCTTGGTCAGTACTCATATTGTTCGTCAGAACAAAACCGACACAAAATGTGCACAGACACGCAGTCTGCCTGGATCACTGGAACTTAAGTGATTAATTGTAAAAGCATGTCTACAAAACACAAACAACACACATTGCACACACCATAGCCACACACGACGTCATATGGTGAACCTGAGCACAACTGTGTGGATTGGATAGATGTGGATGTGGATAGATGTGTAGTAGTGCATCTTTACAATAGGAAAATAGGAAATCCACTTGGGATTTGGGTCTAGCGGTATGTTCCTCTGTTTCCTGGATTTCACAAAGGTGAGGTGAGAACGGAAGTTGGCATCACAATCCTTTGCTTCATTCACACTCACACTCACTCTGAGTGTGAGTAGGTGTAGACAAATTGAGCGTTATATGCTACATGGTGTGTATACCATGACCATGGCAGATGGATTTTGTGGCACAGAAAATTTTCCATACTGTCATGTCATTATGACTCATATCATGGTCGTAAGCTTGGACAGCTTTGCCTTAATCAGGGTAATGATAATAGACTTTAAGCTTGAGAATTATTGACATTTTACTCAATACACAAATCAATTAATATTACTACACAGATGAAAAAACCCCTACATACATACATACATTACGTTATTCCATGATATCACTAGTCTGTTACTGCTAGTTCTAAAGTGGGAAGTTTTACAGGAGCCATTCTTTCCTTTGTTATGCAATCGTAGTGTCCTGGAAGGAGGGTCACTATAATGAAATACACGGTGAAGCCGAGGAGTAAAGGGACAAAAGCGACAAGTGTCCATTTGCGAGCCCGAGCACCCTAAAAAGAGACGAAAGACGTTGTAAATTAAACGAGTTTACTCACAAAATACGAATTCAAAAATCTCACCGGCTCTTCCTCCTCAGGATCCTGGGGATCTTCGGGTCTATCAATGAGAAAAACTCGGTACACTCTTGCCGTCTCTTTCCCTTGCACAAAGTCAGCATAGCATACTAGAAACTAGTTCTAAAGTGGGAAGTTTTACAGGAGCCATTCTTTCCTTTGTTATGCAATCGTAGTGTCCTGGAAGGAGGGTTACTATAATGAAATACACGGTGAAGCCGAGGAGTAAAGGGACAAAAGCGACAAGTGTCCATTTGCGAGCCCGAGCACCCTAAAAAGAGACGAAGAGACGTGCAGTTGTAACTTAAACGTGTTTACTCACAAAATATGAATTCAAAAATCTCACCGGTTCTTCCTCCTCAGGATCCTGGGGGTCTTCGGGTCTATCAATGAGAAAAACTCGGTAGACTCTTGCCGTCTCTTTCCCTTGCACAAAGTCAGCATAGCATACTAGAAACTAAATGAGGAAATTAATGTATTTGATTGAATCCATTATCATTTTAACTTTTCCTCTAATAATTTGGACAGGCATACCGACATAAAAATATGGACCAGGATGTAAAAGAAAATGTAAAAGAAGAGAGGATACGTAGTGTCACACGGCAAACCATCTCGGGCATATCGTGACGAATGCAGACTTGCGTCTATAAGTCATTTTAATATATGACTTGAACCAACTGGTTTAATAATTACCAATTATATAATTTTATAGTGCATTTTAATTTTAGTGGACCCACATCCAAAGGCAAATATCAAATGGCCTATTAGTCCATGAATAAATGTTAGCCGCACTAATTTGAATTTTCCAGGATGCTTGAACATAAAGAAGGCTACAGCCACTTGCGCAACTATTAGCACTGACATAATGAATCCAATGACTTATGTGGGCACTAAACATCAACTCCATGTCGACTGCCCAGCGGTGGTCCACAATAATCAAGAGTAGATTTATACACCCCGTGAGGGTAAGCACCGACATGATGGGAATCTTGTGTAACTATTATTATTATAAGAAATAATTATTAGAAAGATAAAAACTACCACCCAGTCAGATAGTTGTAAGAATGTTTTGGTCGGGTATTTTTTTACATACACTATACCAGAAAGGGTGCTTCAAAATCCTGACTTCCGGAAATGTTCCTTTGAAGTAGCGAACTATAAAAATTGCCAAGGGGGCCACGAAAGCCCATAGTAGAATCATGAGCACCCCGTGTATCTTCCCAAGATAATATTGAGCTGGAGATTTCTACGATGAGACAGTAAGTAGGCTGTAATTACTTCCAATTAAAGAATGGCGTATAGCATTTAAAACGTACCCCAAAATACGAACTGAGCTTCATCGACTGTGCATGAATGTGATAACTGAAAATTGCCAACATTTGCCAATTGAACTATAATTTTCAAATAATTTTGTTCAATTCATGTGGCAATTCCTCCAAGTACCTTTGATGCTTTACAATATTTCCCCATAGGCCAGGCGATGCAGTAGTTCCCACGGCTAGGAGAATATACAAGGGCTCGTTCAAATCAAAGTTGTGTCCTCTGACCGTTGTCTCCACCGGACGTTTCCAAGTACAGTATATTATGTGTTTGGCATGATCAAAGGAGGATACTCCGCGAAAGTCTTGCATAGGTACACAGCTTCTCTACACCCAAAAAAGTTTTAATTCACGAGACAAATTAGTACATGGAATTGGAAAGCAAGAAGAAAGAAGTTGCCCACCAGTCGTGTATTAGTCTGCTCATCATTCCACGACGTGTAGCCAAACACGGCGTGGTCCTTCTCGCGAACACATTCGGTCACCGAATCATTCCCCTACACACCATTTATTTCAATGTTATAATTTGTCAATTTTTAACGTGTCAAATTGTTGTTCGCCTTCTTACCATAAGCACATCAAAACTAAGCCCCACCGCAGCGTAAACAAATTGTCGAGTCACTACCTCAAAACGAACCATGTCCCATTCTCTCCCCCAAGCTACTAGAATTTCGCAATTTTTATTCATAAGGCACCCGTACGGCTCGCCGATGCAACCCCTTGAGTAGTCACAGTTGATATATATTTGTTCCACAGCGTCTTCCAAATTCTCAACGTGGCCCTATTTTAACAAAGATTAAAGAACAATAAACATATTGGCTGGTTTCATATATTGTACCACCGTCAAAATCAGCATTGTTCTCTGGAGCATAATACTTGTCTCAACTTGTCATCGCATTCCTCATCGTCATCATCAACTGCGTCAGCGTCATCAAAAATACCATCATCATCGTCATCAGGTTTTGGGAAAATGAATTTTTAAAGTTATCCCAGCCACTTTAATATTTCACTTACAACTCACAGGTGGAATATGCTCCTCAGCTTCAATAACCTTAATATCCTGTGGCAATATAATTAAGGGTAACTCCGGCCGGCGAACGGCTGACTTGACATGTTCTTTTTTATGTGCCCCGACTGGCTTCCCAGGGTGAGGGGGACATGGGGGTCCGGAAGGATCATTGGCACACTTAACTGCAGAATCCCCTGGTGGCGGAACCGGAGGAGGGTGAGGGGGACATGGGGGTCCGGAAGGATCATTGGCACACTTAACCGCAGAATCCCCTGGTGGCGGTACTGGAGGAGGGTCAGGCGGACATGCGGGTCCGGAACCATCATTGGTACATGGAGCAGCTGGAGAGGAGTCTGTTCCCGTTACTGGGATGCTAAGAAAGACTTGGGGAATGGCTAGAAAATATGCGGTCATTAAGAAACTTATGAGGTTGCGCATCCTGACTTTTTGTCTCGTCCTTTGGGATGTACATCGACACACAATGCAGTTTACATATTTTTTACCAGTTTCAGGTAGCAGTCCAGGAAGTGTGGTGTGGGGATGTGAAGTTTATTTCACGAAAACCATTCCTGTTGTAGAGTAGAAGTTACTACCAGTTACTGTGTGGGATTTTATGTGCTGATACTGATCGATATGGGATTTTGTGAGAAAGGATCGAAGCAAATGAAGCTTTGCAAAACAAAGCCATATTCCTTTTTGCAGACCTCAGAAATAGCGTATTACAATCATAGAGTAACTAATTGCTCGCTGACTACAGTGATGCAATATGCCTGTATCGTCATATCGCCAACAATGTCTGGTGGTTGCGGTATATAGTATCATTATACTATACATTCAAAATTGCAATCAGTAGCAAAAAAATCTAGTTTTGTGTAAGGCTTCATGGTTTCATTCACATGTGGATTTAGTATGCCTACTCCTCGTTGTGTGATATGTGCCGTGCAAACCTACCTTTTAAATGCCACATGTCTAAAGATCCTCACGATGCGCCATGCCAAGATGTGCCACAATATTATTCCAATTCTGTTAGCCCAAAAATGAAAGTACACACTTCACTTACCAACACATGCATTCTGTATACTGAATGCGTATTTGTTTAGTTTTGCACTTACGATGCATATGAATACCATAACGAACACATCTTTTCTGTTAAACGCATGATATGATGGCAAAAACAAAAGTTCATCCAACCCTTGAGGGACCCTGTAACGTGTACAAGGTCTCTCTCTAGTCTTGCATTGCATTGCACAAAGCACACATTTTTCTCTTCTTACAACATTCTTACTTAATCTAATGTGCTCATTTTGTTTTTGTTCTCTTGAGTGGTCGACATCTTTGTCAAGGGTTAGTAGCTCTCTTCTTTTACATTTTACTAAATGGCAAAAGTTCCAGGACCCTATCAACCTCTTCGTCGGGAAGGAGGAGGGGACGACCCTCCCCCATATTCGGAATTGGATCCAACAGCCCCGTCCATATCCTCACACGGATATATTACCGATGACGATAGCTCCCTAAGAGCAAGAGGTACGAATGGTGTTACAATTGTATACTAATTTCTACTGTTTTTTAAAAAATTAATCTCATAGTTTGCTCCCTAAGAGCAAGAGGTACGAATGGTGTTACAATTGTATACTAATTTCTACTGTTTTAAAAAAAATTAATCTCATAGTTAACATATGACAGTTGCAGCTCCAGTTGGGAACCAAATCCTTCCACTTCCAGCAGCAGGGGGTGACGATACCACCTCCCCAACTCGCGTGGGTGTTCCGCTAGCATCAAAATCGATAGATGTTGTTTGTCCCCATTGTCAAACAAGTATTCGCACGTCGATTGAAAAACGACCTGGAGTGTTGGCCTACCTTTCTGGAGCAATCATGGCGTGCCTTTGTTGTTTCTGTGGGTGTTGTCTCATTCCGTGTTGCATTGACGAATGTATGGAGGTTAAGCACACTTGTCCACAGTGTGACGGTCTGATAGGGAAGTACAGACTTTAATAGCATGGTTTGACGGGTTATGTTATATTCTTCAAAACATATCTGTATCTATAAACGCTTTTTGTTTGGCGCACAAGGATTTGTAACATTACAAGTGATTTACCACAAGTTATACACAGTAGAAGACTAGAAGAAACTAAAAAAATGTCATTTTTATAATTTACCAATAAGCATACCATTCCACATTCTACTCGGACTCCAGTACATTTATTTGAGCACATTGCATGCAGTCGTGGAATATTGAACCTGTTAGCAACTTGATTTACAAGAAATCTACTCCGTGACTGACCGTACTTTTGAGAAAAAAATGTTAATGGTTCAAATGTGATAATTTTAGTAATGTTACAATATATATTACATAATTTTAGTCCTCTGACCAATCACAACATATATTATTACTTGTGTGAACATTTTCGGTGAATAAAATTTATTTTGTGTATATAACCCCTCGTGTTGCCTCGTTAGACACTCTTTTTCGTCAAACATAATTTGGTATTCAACTATTTCTCACAATTTAGGGATTCTCAGACTCGCACGTAGCACATATTAGTTGGGCACACAAAATAAGTAGTGTAATTTACAATGGGAATCCGCAATCTGCATGGTATGATGTNGTGTAATTTACAATGGGAATCCGCAATCTGCATGGTATGATGTAATCTCGAACCGAAAATACCCAAAACGCAAAGAAGTTTGAATGCTGGAAATGCAGTGACTCGGATCTTGCCGTGTGTTTCAAATAGATCACTAAATTATCATACTTGCATTGCATTAAGGGAAAATACATAAACAACTTTGTTGATGTCTGAAGGACACATCAGCAGCACACCGCATGCATTATGCATTTACATACGTGACGTACATAATAACTCCTTTACATTACATGTAAACTACCTATGCCTAATTGGAGTGTGAGGATCAAATGTTTCCACTTGATGACAAACTGATTCTATAGTCTCTTAATTTTTGCCGTGTTCCAAAACTTTGTGTGCCTTTGTTTTGTTTGGGGTGTATGATTAACACAAACATCGTAGCTCAACTTTCAACACAATTCTACGTTTTTTTGAACAGTCACAAAAAATTGAATTATTGCTATTGTCAGTTTGCTGTTATTTTTCCAGCTTGTTCATAATACAATTAATTACGCTTACTCCAATAAAATGAGTATTTTTTTAGCCAGTAGAAGTAGAATAGAATCTTCAAGTTTACCATTCTTAGAGATTCATTAAACCTCTAGTTTCCCACAATGGTCCCACGCCCCACGTTGGTAGTAGCATGTCTTCCTTATTGCGTTAAAATTAGCTGACAAAACACCTCCACAGATGTAATTGGGTAGGCTCTCTTCACGTGTGAGATTATGTCTCAAACTATGTAATACATATAATAATTCGTATTTTTCTGAAGGAATATAAACCTCTTCATTTTCTGAATGTATGTGCATATGTATGAAGGGAAAAGGTAAACCGTGAATTATCCTTGTTACCTCACACTTTCGTGTTCCCTGTGAAAGTTCTCAAAGATTATCAAACAATCTTGGGAACTTTGATATTAGAAATTGACAAAAAGTGTCTGGACTGGACTTTGGTTGGAGCAAATATTTTATATTGTAAAAACCCCATACGTCTATAATTAAACTACGTCTTGGCCAAAAAATGTTGCAATTGCATGCGCACGTAAAAACACGAGAGTTTAGCAAGTAAATCCAGTTTTTATACCATTCCTCCAACTTGTTATTTTCCGCAAACAATATACGGCTGGGTGCAAGAAAGGTGAGGTAGGTTTCTCGTCAACAAGGAATCTATACAATCAAGCATGGTAAAATCTCCTTGTTGTTGCCTATTCATTTCCCTGATTTGCAAAAACGCTGGCAAAACTTGACTTCTACGAACATTCTTGGTTGTGCTGGACGGGAGCTTGCATTTAAATTCTGATGGTTTAAATGTCACCTTGTGGAGTTTTAGTGCTGCTCCTTGTTTGCAAGTTTGCATCCACTAGACTAATTACTATAATCTGCAATAATACCCCTTCCGCAGTTTGATGTGAAATATTATTACCTACTTGGGCTCTTCCTTTTTTATTTCGTTCATATCACGACGAGCAAGTTTTAAAGGGAAATATATAGGCTTTTCAATCACACCGGATCTGATAGTATACCCGACGGGATATTCCTATAAGGATTCCCGTATACAAGCAAAGTGGTGTTATAGATCGTCGATCCGACAGGTTTTTAAAGAAACAGAAAACGTTTATGCCCCCATATCGTTTATTATCTTTCTCACAGGTTGGATTATAAAAAAAATAACTGCGAAAACAAAAACCTTTCGGTCTGTGTCTGAGAAATCTCTCATTTTAACTCTGGGATTCAAAAGGGGAAGAAGTGTTATATGGTGTAAGCAGTGCCACAACAGTGG
>JAANSN010001968.1:0-27903 GCA_036850665.1 Dicranocentrus wangi | reverse complement strand
AAGTAGCTCAGTGTAGCAACAACTAGATGGTCCGATCTGTACAGTGACATTATAATATACAAATTCGTACAAGTCGAGCTGGGCAAAAGTACAATTTGTAGCAGAGAAAAAGACATCCTAATCTCTCTAAAATTTAGTCTAATTTTACAAATCACTGCATTTCTCCTGCAATAGCAGTATATAGCATTTATAATTGAAATCCTTTAGCCTATACAAAAATATATGACACTTCAGTGTCATATTTTGTAACTATATTACGTAATCTAACCTCTTTGTAAACAATGTACAGATTTTTCCGAAACAATTTAGTCTCCACAAATATTTGGTTCTGGATGACGATCTTGAAGTTCTGTTCTTGGCTTGATATTATGTAGCTATATGCATGTTTGTTTCTTTTGGATGCGGAATCATGGCCGTTTATTTTATGTAGTAATTGTAGTAACGTGGTTCGTAAACATGTTACATGTATATATGTCTAGTTGGAAGTTAGAACTTCGTACATTCTCATTGTTAGGCGTTTCCCCTACAACCGTGTAGCTTAACTGAGCATTTAGCTTCTACCACGAAGTGATGTGGTTTATGACGAATAATTTGAAAATTGAAGAATAGGCGTGTTTCGAAAGCATTACCTATTCTGTGCGCTACGTTCTATCTGTACAATATTCCCCTTGTACAAGTAACCAAGTCGACTTACGTTGCACGCACGCACTACTCTACTCCCATCCCATGCAGGCAGAGGTAGATATACAGAATGTGTTGAATTATAACTTGTCTCCGTGCCCAAACTGCTCATAACACGCCTGACAATCAAATTAATTGTTTTTACAGCGGGTGAGTGAGTACCTGCCTCTGCCTTTTCGCTGGCCATCCATTTCCATTATACTACCCCATCTATTTGTGGACATAACCCGAATTCACAATTCTTTGCCGTGCCTTATATACCCACTTTACCTAATTCTAATTTTTAGCGATTTAAGCAGCTTCATCCCATAATGGTTCCATTCCATTCCATGTAGTCAGTCAGTCAGGTAAGGTACGTACTTACATTGTATGAAAAGTGGAGTTTGGTAAATAGCAATTCAAAAGTTATCTTCGGGTATGACAATTACGATTAGCATTTTAAGTGTTTTCAAGGACTTGTGCATTTACACTTATTTACATTTTTCCTTTATATAGATGGAAATTGCATTGTAGTTTGCACGGACATGGGCGAGTATTGGTCTTGGTCATGAATAGTGAGTAGATATAACAATACAACAAGGGAATACTACGTGCACTACAATCCCACACTCACTCTTCAGTCAGACTAGAAATGAACCATAACCGAATAAAATTGTCAATAAAAAGAAACATTCCCATTTATGGGGGAACATGGTCAATGCTGAAAGCTGAATGGGAATAAACTGCCACACTGCCACTCACTCGCATAGGAAGTACACGTTAAGGTAGAGAGAGACCATGAGATGTCATTTATGAGAAAACTTGTAATGACAGAAGTGGCGATCATCAAAACTGATAATTGGATGGAATGAAATATATGACCGTTTTTTTGCTTTTGTTTTGTAGGGATCTGGTGCAAAGGGGGCAGTGGTGGCAGCAGGTAGCGCATAGCGGGTTTTCGACACTGGTTAATTTATAGCTCTATAGGAAAAGGGGTGGATAGGAACAGCGGAAATGGAACGTGCTCATACACCACACACATACACGTGTTGTGATGCTACATGTTAATGTAAATATAATTACTTAACACGATTGTTCCAAGTAATCATAATTCATTGTTCGATATACGCACTTATGCGCATAAGACCCGATTTTTTTACCTTTGTAGAAGTATAACATTCCGTCATGAGTTTTATCGTTGAAGGGCAGTCTAGTTGATCAATTACTGAATATTGTGCCCTGTATGTATTTTCGACTCGACATAATTTCTGTCCGTTTTCATCTATAAAACGGATTCACCGCGATGAAATCAGTGTGAACCGGATTATGCATTCAAAAAATATGTCAAACTGTGCTCTGAATACTGCCTCTCTTTCATATTTTGAACTTGTGATGATTACCCAGGGCTTCACACGTCTCTCAGCGAGTGTGCTGCTAGTGCTAACCAAGCATAAGCAATAGGTCATACGACACAAGATGTGTATTCTCATCCTATCGTATTCATCATTTTCCGCCCCAAATCACGTCCCAGCCCACCAGCACACACTTAGCATGGCTATCAAACACAAAATGTCACTCATGTGCAAAAATCCCATCAGTTTTTCTGCATATCAAGTTTTCTCATCAGTCAAACGTGGTGGAAGGATATTTTGATATTTATTTATAACGTGTGGTTGGTTGGTTCCAACAAGTCGACATTTTGCGATCACTTTTTTCAGCAGCTCCATAAAGCACGTCTATAAAAAGCTATAAATGGTGAAAAGTTGTGCACAAACAAGTTTCCCTAAAATAAATCAAGCTTATATATTATTATAGCAAAAACCCAAAATGCAAAAATCCCATTTTAAATATATGTGTCAAAGAAGCAACAAAAACCAGTTCAACCGACCAAGTGCATAATAATATAAAAAAAATGTGTATGTAAAGTAAGTGAACTATACGCGTTCGCGTTATCAACCCATCTGAATTTGTGGTTAATCTTTATGGCAAATGAAATTTAACATGTATATACAACATGTTTCGATTGAGCATTAAAAACCCACTCTTTACCACCTCGACTTATTCGATCGTCGTCCTCCTCAGAGACAGAATGAGTGCCGAAACACTCGGTGTGAGATATAAACAACGCTATAGCGCATCTCTAATCTCTGTCCCCTTCCTTAGAGGCACTCCGTCCGGACCTCAAAAGTAACAAAACTGGAAATTCAGCATACCAAAAACCCCACCCACGATGATGCATAATTCCCCCGTGTCTAGTAGTATTGATTAAGAATTTAAAAAAAAACTTTTAAACTTGAGGTAGAGAAAAACCAACAGTCATCGAGTCTCCTTGTCTTGTCTCGTCAAGTTACGGAAAGGTAGGACATTCTCTGCGGAGCTCTCCTTCAATAAAGTCATACATGTTTTTAGCCAGAAAAAAAATAGCCGAAAGAATTAGGAGCTTTGAAAAATTCACTCGTCTCGCATTTTCTCACTCCTTCTCTTTCCATTCCACGGCATAATGCCGAAGCTGAAGGCTTCAATTCAAGTACTAAAGGAGTAGTGTAGAGTATGTTTAGCCGCTGATGAGTATTTTACAGTCCTCAATAAGCCATGATAGCTGAGCAGCGAGCGGCCTTTAGAG
This sequence comes from Dicranocentrus wangi, assembly GCA_036850665.1. Taxonomy (NCBI): domain Eukaryota; kingdom Metazoa; phylum Arthropoda; class Collembola; order Entomobryomorpha; family Entomobryidae; genus Dicranocentrus; species Dicranocentrus wangi. Next base: position 24,620 of record JAANSN010001968.1, on the reverse strand, counting down.
TTTTATGTGCGTCATTATCATAATCATTATCAAATCATCAATAGCTAAACCTACACAAACACAGGCTATAATCCACGAACATTTTCAGTATTCGCAAGTTAAAATGCTGCAAGTAGATAATCATATCGTGTTGTTTCTGCTGACTGTTATTGAAGTTGCAGAGGGAAAACATTTCATTTTGTTCATACCTCTCCGTCTCCTCTGATCTTTGACACATTCCTGCTAACTCAATTATTATATAAAAAGCCTTTTTTTCTAAAAGGAGCATAAAAAACAATGTGCAGTTTTGTGTTGTGTAAACAGCCAGCATGGATGGATGGGACTCATTTGCAAAACACAAGTTCGCGTCTTTGACTCCCTCCCTCCCTCCCACTAGGTTAGTGAAGTAACGCAAAGTAGGTGAGCCAATGACCGGTCATAAACACATAAAGCAAAAGGCAAGTTGTTGGAAAGAACGCAAAACACAACACAGGAGACAGCGATAAACAAAAATTTACATACTGCATTACAAACTATACTGTACTGCTGCTGCTGCACTTTGTGTGACGTATGAAACCTGCGACTTTTTTATTTATAATCGCACCATAACGCAAAAACACACATTTTTTCATGATATTATTGACTTTAGTTTTACAGTGGAAGAAGCCTGCACCTTTAGTGAAGAATATTCTTCGTTTATCCCTTTTTCTTGAGTTGCGATAAGTTCGAGGTTCAACTTGTTTGCGCTCGCGTTTTTCTCTTTTTTGCCTCTTCTGTTTTATATCAAATCTTGATGACATTTGAAAGTTGAAAGGCTTTAGGGGAGTTAACGACGAGGAGGAGGGATGTAATCAGCAGATATATCGTAAACTGTAATATGTACTTAAATTAGATAATGTCCATATTATTCCTTGAGTTGTTGATACCCGTACTTGTGCATTTTGAAAATTGTATTGTTGCTGTTGTTGTTGAATAACAAAGCGTTTAACTCGGATGGGCTTTAGCGCTGGTGTCAAAACCATTTACTTTTTACTACTAACCTAATGAAACAAAATGGGCTTTAAGACGGCATGTGCCCATGCGCATGCGTACGATGCACTTGCGACTATTTAAAAAGACACAATAGATCACAAGTCGGAATTTCTCAGGCTCATAAAACGCTTTCCTCTTTCAACCGGAATCATTTCAGTTATGCAGGAGATTACAACTAAAAAAAAGGTTGATGTGTGTGCAACGAGTGTGCGTACGTACATGCTCGAGAAGGTGAGGCGATATGTCTACCTCGTGATCAACGGGATTTATAGCATTGTACTTTTTCTACTTTACACAGGATGTTTTCAATTAAGGTAGTCGCTAACCAGTCACCTTCTGTTGCTTTTGTCGTGCAATTGAAATGGTTTGTATATAAATAATAATAATAAACATTTTAAAAAAATCTATCTACACAACTATCCGTTTTGCTGAGGCAAATGCGATTTTTTTGGGTAATTATAGAAAATGGAAATTAGTATTATGCAACCGCAGAAAGCACCGCACGCCCTTGGAAGCTTTCGTATACAACATTTGTATTCATTTCATGTATTCACATTGGATTTAAATATTGGATGGATGATTTCGTTCGTAGTTTAACTGCGTAGCATCCACACGAACGGTTTGACAAAAACCAATTAAATTAACGCCTTGGAACACTTTTCAAATATGCACACTCATTAATTTCTGTGGTCATCTCCGTATTATCGTCAACCTTCCAGTGGATCTCGATCTCTCTGCATGCATTCCTCTCTCCTCTCTTGCCCTAAGTATTCCGCTCAATTCATCAATTCTTTCAAGTTGCTTTTCTTTATTAGCCATTAATTAGCGTCATTTGTAGCAAGTCAGACGTGCATGCAGAGAGCACGATCGATATGGTTGCTGCAGGTGCATGTAAAAATGTCAAACTTTGCTCTGCATCACGCTGAGAAAACGCGTTTTTAACAAGTGTTATTTATGGTGATGACTACGTGCGGAGATAGCCCTATGAAGCCCATATTTTTATTATGAAAGCTAAACATACCGTGTGCGCTTCTTTCTTTTTAGCAACCACAAAAATAACATTTTTTTAGCATCGTAAATCGTAACAACGTCAGAAAGACAGCAGAGCTGATATTTCAAGTGTGCTGATTTGTTACTTGCTTGCTTGCAGTGCACAATGGCGAGATGTACAGTGTCCACAAGGGGATATTTCTGTAACAATTATAAAAAATTGCATAGTTGCACGGTTGCATTTAATTCTCTGCAGAAAGTTTAGCATGGAATATTATTTAGAAAGCAAGCCTCTGTTTTAAAAAAAAGTACATGACATTCTTTCATGCACTTCAAATATTTTCATTGCCATTTAATACCTACACTTTTGCCACATTTGCAGACATGTCAGCCCATAAACTTTCAAACTCAGCCGTCCATTCAGTCTTGTCATGTGATGGATTCAGCGAGTAATCGACCCCAACCATGTCATGATGGATGGAGATCTGCTTCGCGATAGGATATTTTACTATCCTTATTCTGATTTATTCTTAAACGCATTTTTTATACATTAATTCCATTCAGCCTAAAAATTTTCGAAGGCTGCCAAAACTGAAGCTCTTATTTCATAATCTGTATCTCCATATTTTTCGTGGTTTATTGTTTAACCATAATTTAGGAAGAAATATATAGCAGCGAGTTACGGCGAGGGAGAAAAATTGAAACAATCGTGACTTGTCAAATCAAATGTAAGAGTCTGACCCTCTTGCAGCTAGTCTTTATCGCTGGCAAGCCCACAATTGATCAAAATATATCATAGTTTTTTCAATATGGAAACGCAAGTCTGGTTACAATTTCTCTCCTCGCTCACTCAGCACAAACTACAGACTCTCTCAAGTAAACGATAAGAAGGATGAGAACGTGTAACCCTTTTTAGTTAGACGCTATCTTACATGGTCAACATACCCACGACGATTACAATTATTATTACAACCTTAAGTTGAACGAATGAAGGAATAATCGACGAAGCACTATATACTCCCTTTTCCTTTGCATTTCTTAGAATTTACTTTTTCTTAAAAATAATGTGGCTGCTGCTGATATTTTTTTAAAAAGCTTCAAGAGATTTTTATTATAATATGCACCTTGCGGTTTTCCCGTAGAGCCCCAACCATGCTAAACCAATTTTACTTCAAAATCCGTATCTAAAATGGTCTCGGCTGAGCTTACCTTGGAAGAACACTTCGCAGCCCATTTCTCACGGACAGAAAGGATTTCGGCAGGGATCTGGACCGCTTCCTATCAAACTTGCTGGGCTCATCATCTGTGGTTGCTGCACTGGTTGCAGAAGACTGGCTGCTGCTTCCACCATCCAAAATTTTCCCATCGGAATCCGTTCCGCGAAAGCTGACCGAGTGAGCGATTGTCCTGTGCTGCTCGGGTCGACGCTTCCCCTTCTCCTGCTGCACCCGCGGCTTCATAATCCCATTGATGGAGTTTGTTTTGGGAACAGGAGTGGGAACTGGCCTGTGTTTCAGATTCTGATGATGAGGATAGTGATGCACTCCATTGCTGATGAGATTCCCATATTTGTTATGACCATTTGTGGGAGCGATCATCATGCCCACCATCGCGTTCTCATTATCCTGCTCATCATCATCGCCATCATCATGATCATCATGCCCGTTCTCACCGTTTATTCCCTTGCTCGGAATCACTGAGCATTTATTCCCAAGCTGAAGTACATGCAAGCGTGGCTGTGCTGCCTGCTGCTGCACCTTATCACCAGCAGCAGCCCCATTACCATAATCATACCCCAAAAACTGAGCATATTCATCACTTAAAAGGGCAGTTTGATGAGGGCGACCACTACCAACTCTACTCCTGCTTTCTTGTTGATGTTGATGTGCGGAGAAACTGGTTTCTGCTTCCATGAGCACTCCTCTTTGCAACCTTATTCCCTTCTCGCCATCTCCTACGCTGGTGACTATCACTGAAAAGTCGTCGGTTTCAACCCCATTGTAATACTGACTTGGCCCACCATTCTCAGCCACCTTGGACAAGGGAGGCAAGCAGGAGTAAGGAGCTGCAGATGGGGTTGCGGTGACCGTGCTGGTCCGTTTCAGAATATGCTTGGTAAACTTCACACCACCTCCACCACCACCACCAGAATCTGAATAATGTACTCCTTGATTACTACCACTGTCGTTTTCTTTAAGACGAGGTAAACTATTTGTGTAGCCTGTTGTTAAAGAAGAATAATTCTTGATTGGTAGCCAAGTGGGACTTCCGGTAGCCTCGGGGGAATGACTCTCAGAAGAGGCACTGCCGCATTTCGCGTGCTCCTGTGGTTGCTGCTGCTTTTGAGAATGAGAACGCACAACAAGATGATGATGCTGCTGGTCCGCACTAGACAAAATCCCGCATCTCCCCTTGCTATTATTACTACTACTACTATGAGGCTCAACAAGGGACTCAAATTGTTGCAAACTCAACAACGACGATTTATCTTCCGACTTTGCTAATCACCTCTGATGAATTAGGCATGGTTGATATTGTCATTGAGGATGATGATGATGATGACGGTCGAAGATGTTGGGAGGAAAAAGTCTGAGCAGCAACACCTCCTCCGGCTTTGGCATTGTTGGCGGATTTATAAGAAGAATTCAGAGAATTTAGAGAATTAGCGGTGTTAAAGCTATTACTTATGTTATTAGCGTTATTATGGGCTGCGTCGAGTGTAGAAGAGGTGGTGGTGGTGGTGGCGGGGACGTTGTCATTAGAAGTAGAATCTTCGCCGTAATAATTGTTTTTGTTTGTCGTCTGTCTGCCTACTTGAACAGCTCCGTCGTCGTCGTCGTCTTCAGGAGTTGCAGAGAGCTGCTGCGCTCTTTTTGGGGTCACCGTACTCACCGTGATTGGACATGTTGGCCAAATTAGTTTTTCCTCCACTTGACTATCATCATCAGTGGCATCTCCAACTTGATTATTATGTTGACAAACACCGGGGTATAAATCATTGTAGCTTGTCTCATCCTGATAACTCATCCGCACCACGATATTCTTTCGTTTTTGTGAAATATCGTTATTGCTATTGAAATGTTGTTGGACCACTTGTTGCTGGTGGCTGGGATGGTGGACATATGGCACTTGTCCATTTGTTGTTGTTGTTGTTGTTGTCCCACGATGCACATGATGATAATTTGTTCCGTTCACCTGTCTTTGTTCCTCTCCTGCTAATTTGTTGTGCTCATTTCCCCTGCTGCCGATATGGTTTCGATGCTGTCGTGCTGTTGGGCTTGGGACGTCCAAGCATCCTCCAAGAATGTCTGGCGTGATGAAGGAATTGTTATTATTATTATTATTATGATTTGAGTTGCTATTTTCTTGAGATTCGTGTCCTCCTCTCGAATAACCGTCGTGGTGGACCCCGTTTAGCTTGTTATTCGTGGACTGAACATTGTTATTATTGTTGTGATTACTTGCACTGCTCTGATTCTCATTATTTTGGAATCCTTCGAGAAAATCTGGAGGAACGGAGGACTCCCTGTTCCCATTTTGATATTGATCCGCCCTGGGCGGTGGCACAGGTGGTACACGTTTACCCACTAGTTGTCTCCGTCGACGCTGATCCTCTCCGTTAGCAAGCGATTTATTAGTTTTGGAGTAAATGATTTCCTGCGCCGCGAGGATGTCCTCGGAACTGCTTCCACTACTGCTGGAGTGGAGGTTTTCCGTGGTGCCAAACAACAGCTTGGCATTGCTTGTGGAAATGTCCCTGTGATGATGATGGGAAAACAGCTTATGTCGCGTTTGACCCAGTTTACTACTCCGCTCATGGAAGGACGCGTGCAACGCTTTGAGCGGTGTAATGAAGCTACTGAGTCCACCGCCACCGCCGCCACCACCATTCCCATTATGGGCACTACTCCCATTACGTTCCCCAGCCTCTGGAGGAGACTTGTTCTTCCCGTTTACACTAACACTGCCACTTTCAGCAGCCGCCTTAGGCGGACTAACATTATTTCTGCGGACCAAGTGCTCGATATTAGTTTTTGCTGGATCAGCCTTTATGAGCGCCTTGGTCAGCTTTGAGGAGCTTTTGCTCGAGAAACTAGCGTACAGTTTGGGATTCTTGTAGTTTTCAACTTTTGACCTAGAAACGGCACTCGGAGCCGAGGAGGTGGTGAGCATTGTGCTGTTAGTTCGCCTTACACTTGGAGTTGGAAACGTAACCTCGTCGCCATTACCATTAGCACAGCCACCACCACCACCCTTTGACACCACTGAAGAAATAGCTCCTCGGAAACTTTTTGTGTAGGTTGGAGTGGCGGCGACCGACTTGCGAGTGTGAACTTTTTCTGCCAATTGCAACAATTTAGTTTTGTCCCTGATGGACGTATCAGAGCTGGTTGAAGTTGAAGTTTGCCCATTATTACAGGTTTGTTGTTGCTGCTGCTGCTGCGTCTGGTGATGATGATTATGATGTGAAATTGCGGACCGCGTCATTGTGGCTGTTGCTGATGGCATAACTACTGGCTCAGTGGGAACAAAACGAGGCCGGTCAGTTGTTGTTGTAGAACTTCTGATCACCTCCATAATAATATCAATGTGACGAGCGTTAGCGTTGGCAATTCACAATCCCAATCGCGGATGCTATACAAGAGGAGGTAATGGAGTAGTATAATAGTGGTGGTTGTAGTAGTTACTACTATACTAATGGCGATTATGAATTTCCACTTTTAGCTCTCAGAGATAATGTTATATCGATTCTCCTCCTCACATCACTTCAGCGCTTCAGGCTCGTTGGATGCGGATCGGTGGTGCAAAGTCGCCGTTCTGTAACAAAATAAACATAAGCACGTTATTGCTTCAGGTTGCACTTGAATAGGAGGATGATATTAGACTCGCTGTATTATATTGGAAAGATCATGTTCATTTAATAGAAATGATGTGCGATGTGCGAGCGAAGATACCGTATGTAAGTAAATGTTAGAGAGCATGTTAGAATGAATACATGTGCTAAGAGGGAAGGAAACAAAATGAAATGCAGGAACGGAATAAACATTTCATTCTGTTGTGAGGTGTTATGTAACAGACAGGCAGCCTCTATTGTTGTTTCTTATTCGGCCTTAAAGTGTAATTATACACGCTCAAAACTTTTTTATATACTCTAGAAAGGCATGGATCCATGAATGAAAAAAAATCGACGTTGTAATTTTCTACTTTTCTACACCAATTTCAGGCTATATCGTTTAATACAATGCTGAGCGGTATTGCGTGTATGTATGGATGGATATACCACACAGTCAGCAGTTCACAGTTCCTCCGGTTAATTGATGCATCATCATCGTAGTAGCCAAGCCATCACCTCACCACCTCACCTTGACTGCTGTAGAGAAAGAAGTCTTACACGACGACGATTACAATCTCCCTACTTACTTCACTTGTTAATTATCTGGCCCATACATTAAGTTACTATACCTATGCTGTGGTTTTTGAGCCTTTATTTCTTGTCTTCACCGGTAAATATTATACTCATGCTGCACCAACAAAAAATAATAATAATGCATGCTGCATTTTTGCTAATAACATGACGGGTTAGATTTTAACGCGGAATTTGTTGGTAGAGAATCAGGCAGGTTAACACCGGCAGGGAGTGATTAATAGTATTCAGATAACCATGAATGAATGAGCACAAAAAGCATAGTAGTGGCATCTTGATTTTATGAATGAGCAACGAGCACAACGTTGTTGTATTATTATTGTATTGTAGTTGAGCACGACTCTCATGTTGATATGCACCACGAGCAAAGAGTGAAAGTTAAATTCTTCCCATTTCATGATATGATAATAATATTGATAATCATTTTTTCAGCAGCAGTTGACCTGTAATCTTCGTACCCTATTTTTTATTTAATAATAAGGTTTTGAATGCAAAAATGCTTCTTCATGTTCAGCATTTTGCCTCCTCTGCTGATAACAATAATGGTAATACACAAGTCCAAACAGATTTCATTTTCATTTCATTTGAATTGAATGCTTGGCAGTTATAAGTTGGTAGTTTGCACATATTTCCATTATATGCTTGCTAACATGAAATTAGCAATTTTCTCAATTTTCAATCAATTCCCTGTTTATTGAAAAAAATGAGGAAGCTTCAATAATGCGCATGTTGTCAGTAAATGAGCTTTTATTCCGCTCCTTATCGTCGTCGTTTTGTTCAAACTGCAATTTAACCATTCAACCAAATTCTCAAATTCCTGTTCGCTCAATTATTTTTTTTATTTTTAAAATGGCCCTAATGAAGATTGTAAAGCCAGATTATTTAATAATTCAAAAATAATTGCGGTACTTATCATTATACTACATGCTCAACAAATCACATCTCAAGATAATATTTGAAATGAATCAATAACCTGATCTAAACTATTTTCACGATTGGAAAATATAGAACAGGAATGATTGGTTACTCAATCAGTAAAAAAGACCAATTGAATGGGAGCAAAAGAAAAAAAAGTACATTTTTAGCAAGAGTAAGACATTTGAAACGGTTTGTTGCTAAATTTGTTTGTCTTTTGCATACACATTGTTTATAAGTAACTGTACTGATCAGAGTGACCAGAGCAGAGTGACCATCACCGCCACACACACGTCAATGAAGACAAAGCCAACCCTACGAAAACCCTATTACTTGCAGCCAAACACGTTATCTGGCTGCGGTCCCGCATGGGATGGGATGGGAGTCGAGTCCGACGAAGATGTCCTAATTATAGAATTTGTTTTTTGTAATGAGCTCAATCAAATGCTTCTTCCTCGCACATTACGTTGACATGAATCTTCTCATTACAGTCGCTCATCATGACTTCCTTATCATTCTCCCATCTTGCAGGTACGTACGTGTAAGTGGATAGGCTACAAAAAAGCTATACTATCATTATGCCTATAAGCGCATTACAATGCTGTTAGAACCAGCAGTCAAGTTCTGCAAATTAATTGAGGAAAGTGACACCCAAGATGCACGACGGCCAACTGGTTGAGTGAGAGATTGGCCAACAATGTCGATATGAGCAGCAGTTGACTACGACAACGACACGACAGACACAAAGTCTAAATGTCTTCAAAGCGATAGTAAATATATGTCTTAAGGAAGAACCTGTTCCTTTTTCCACCACATTTTTACCATTGTTATTGTTGTGGTGGTTGTTGGTGGTTGTGACTTTGAGATTTGTAGAAAGGAGGGATATTAATCTTCGCCAAATATTCCGCACGTCCTCCATCCGCCGAACCCAACCTATTCTTATTCCAAGTCGATAAAAACGATCGATCTGGCTCATTATGCAACGTCAAAATCTACACATTGTCGAGGGAAAACCGTCACTTTAGCATTTTCGACTTCGATTGTGATGCTGGGATGATATATTCATATTCTGTTTATACGAAAGTCAGAGAGTCCTTAAGGTTGACTGTTCAAAAAACGTAAGATTAAGGGGAGACACAACTCGATAAATCTTTTTCAAAAATCAGGCCAGCTAAAAAAAATGTTACTGATATGAATATGAAACCTTCTAGCAGAGAGTGGGTAGGTATGTTACTCCATATTTATGTATATTGGTTGTTGAACAAAAATGAACGTGACAAATGCAAAATTGACATATACCAAATAGCCACGTTCTTAACATAATTTCCTTTTAAGTATCTACAATAAATAAATGGGTAAGCCGTTATAATAAGAGATAAGCAAACGAAAACATGGTCAATACTGCAAAAATTACAAACTATGGGATTTTTACTTCCGACTAAGGTATGGGATATGATGGTGAACGTGAATGCGACACATGCTTCGTGCAACGCAACACACACTTTTGTTCTATACTATTACGTAAAAGAAACACAAAATTTGTTGGAAAAAGTTCTTTTGTTGGGTTTACTGTACTTGGTAATTACCACACAGATCTTACTGTTAATTGACGTGGAGGTATTTTAAAATGAGTTTCCGGAGTGCATTTTATTTCGTTTCGTTCCGTCGCAATCCTCTTTCTTACACACCTAAAAATAAAAGTATATACTTGACGCTTCCGGCTAGTTCACAACTCTGCCTTTTTCTTGTAGTCCTCTCAGCTCCCTTGTTTAAAAATATCCAATTTACTAATAAGGATTTTAGTACCTGTGAAATGAAAATATTGTAAAAAGCCTTGAGATAGTGTATAATACCACACACATGAAGACAACGTAAACCATGCAAAACGTAAAACGTAACGTTTGTTAAACTAGATGTGACATGTAACTAATAAACCACAACAAATCCGACGTTAAAAGGCTCTTTTATTCATGCCGTTTAAATTTGTCTGGGTTTTGAGAGTGCTGTTGCCCGACCATTACTTTAGGGATTAGTTTTGGGATTATCACACAGCAAGGGTCGCTTTCTAGTTTAAAAATTTCAAATCCTTTTCAATTTTTCAATGTACTCAGCCGAAGGAAACACTTAGAGAAATTGTGCAATTACAGAGATTATCAGGATTGCACTTCCTGAATGAATCAGAAAGAAAATGTTCCCAACATCTAACCTATTTTAGGCATTTTAGGGCCGTGCAATATCATCCCCATCATCATCACTACCCTCCAATCACGGCAGTGCACGTCTTCGCAGTCCTTAATTGAACGCTAATAGTGGATGCATCCGCTTAATTAGTTAAAAATTAGTGCAACATTTTTTTCGCGTGGTGTGGGTACGGGTGAACATGAACAATGATATTGTTTGTATTGTGCTTTTGTGTTTTACTGAGCTAATAAAATAATCATAACACGCGATTGTACGGGGAACTATACAGGGTACCGGTATGGCAGTGTACTCTCACAATGCACTATTTTTTTGAAAGAACTATAAAAGTTTATTGTTCAAATAAATGCAGGCAGAGAGGAGAGAAGATGAGGATCTTTGCTGGTTCTGGTTGCACTCAATGTACACTTCATTCATATTATTACGTCTCATTATTGTTTATGTCAATGTTTTTATGCGATTCAAATAAACCAAAACAGAACAGTAGATGTTTTTAAAGGATATATAATTATTACGATTACGACTACGACTGCATTTCTTTCAATGTTCCAATTAACAGAAACTCCCGGTCTGCCTCCCCTTCAGACTGTGGTAGAGATCAGGGATAGATATGGGGAGTGCAGTGTGTGCACACATAATCAGCAGCATCACGACTTGGCAAAGATTCCAAAAAACTGAAGGAAGAAAACTAGAGCACCGCACCTGCACCACCACCACAAGGCTTATAATATGCAAATAACTATTACATGCATTGTAAAGTAGTGGTATATGGTCTTCTCATGATGAGGAACACGTTACACATTCCAATTAAAGCGCAAATTCTTCCGCCACACAACAATAATAGACAAAAAAATAAGATTTTCCCTACGATTGAACTAAAAATGTCGACAATAATGCTGCGCAATGCGCTAGATGTTTATTTATTACAGATTGGTTAGTTGGATGCATTTTTTCGATTTGTTTCAGGTATAATGGGTGAAACAAACAATAAGCTATAATTTTCTAACTGACACCCTCTTTTCAATTTACATACGGATATTAAACGTCTATAAGAAGGCGAGCGCGATAACTATCTATAGCAGGGCAGAAATAAAGAAGTAGCAAAATAGAAGCTTCAGCTTCACCCCCAGGAGTCTGCATTAATTAATTGATATTACATATTATGTACACCTTAGTTAGAATAGAAGAAAGAAAAATAAAGACTGGTTACGGTAACAGCTCCTCAATTTTGCATCAATCACTCCCCTTTTTCCCAGAAATCTAACCTAACCCAACCAAACCTCGCACAATGTGATTTATGTGTTACGCACATTCCGTGGGCTGCACATTCAACAAAAGGGCTGCTCCTGCACATTGTTCCCCCATTTTCAAAAAAAGAACACACCAGCAGCAGCAAAGCAGTCAATGAACCATCTGTAATTAAACGCACACCACCACCATACCACCTCGGATAAAGTGGAGTGGAAGGGAGATAAGCACAAAAAAGCTTGATATGAAAGGGAATATATATCTCAGCGGAAAATCCAAGTCAAGACAAGCTTTAAAAATATATACTGTAAGATGGTTATTTATTTCCTGACGACACGATAACGAAGAACTAAAAGAAAGGTATCATCATGTCACATAACTGCTTTTTAAATTCTCAACCTGTACGCATCATCGAGTTGTGTGCTGTGCAGTTCAGCAGGCTTTGTGTATACATTGCATTTTTTTACAAACCCAACAACCAAACACCACCACCACCACCCTTTCATCCTGTTTCAAAGCCATGATGCACGCTCCGAGCTATATAAGCGTATATTATGCATTTTTATTTGTAGGCCGAACGAACGCCAGTGTTTGTGTACTTGTGTTAACGTTCATGCAACTCATTTCATTGACATACTATTAAAAAAGCATCTACTACGGAGAAACACCACCTCACATTCATTCACGCAATCAAAAATGGACATCGCAAATCGCACACAACATGCTCTCTTCTCTACCACATTGTTATTTTTTTTGTTATTATACACCTTTTAAACTTTGACGCGGATACCCTTTTTTCTGTTCAACTACATCAAAATACGTTAGCACGCAGTATGACTTGCATTGGGGAAGGCTTTATTTTTATTTTTTTAATAAAAAAAGCTCCATAAAGATAATAATAGTAATAACATTGCATAATTTCTTCTCGCAGTTAATTAAATACACAGTTATCGTATAATAATATGCCAGAAAATATTGAAATTTTCACATTTGCACACGATGCCTGCAATATGCGGCTGCCAGAGAAGTAAGCTGAATGTGCTGCAATGGATGGTATATATAGCGCAGCATATGCTCAAGGCAAATATTATTATACATTTCTGACAAGACACGAGAAACGACCAGCTCTTGTAATCTGTAAATCATGAAAAAAATTGATTTTGGAATGCGAACATTTAACAACAGATCATATAGCTTGTTAGCAGCAACTAAACCATATAACATAACTCACGTTGACTGGTGTGTGCATGATGTGGTGGTACACACTCACACTGCTCAGGTGTGTGCACTACCGCTGTTGAATACCTGAATATTAGGTATGCTACTTTTATCTTTCTCTTTCCTAAGACGCTCGACATTTATGGGATTATAGGGACATAAAATCCTTTAATATTGTGACTTTATATATATTTCAGGTAACAAGGAAGATGTGATTATGATTAACCGTTTGAATTTGTTGTGCCAAAGCTGAGCAGCATTATTATTACTATATAACATTCAATGCTGACTAAAAAAGTGTGCATCCAGTGGCCTGGTCTAGTGGTAATGATTCTTCATCGTTTATATTCTTTGCAACCACTTGTTCCTACCTTCTTCGTCATTTGCACAGTGCCTGCCTGCTGGTTGCGCTTTTGTGGGCCATGCGCGAGTAAGCAATAAGGCACGAACGAACGAATAACGAATAATAATAATCAAAAGTACAACTAGTATAAGATGATGTTGTTGATGATGATGGTATCAAATTTTAGCATGTGTGCTTCACACTAGCACTGCGGCTGCGGCACAGCGAGCAGTCAACAGCTCTTTTTGTGCACATATATCATTATCATCATTCATCGTCTCTTTTTAATGTCCAATCCCCCTTTTTCCCGTTTCCCACCCTCAATTCTCATTATTCCACTTCCCCATTTTGTGTCCTGGCTGCTCCACAAGAAATTATGATAAATGAGAAAACTAAAGAAAAAAAAGTTGTGTTTGTATAAGAGCGAGTAGTAGTTAGTCATGTAGTGTAGTTCACTATTTAGTATTAATTTATACCCAACAATTGTTACTTGTAATGTAATCAACGGTGTAGCACAATATTATGTTTCTCTCCCATCGCCAGCTTTTCAGTTCAGGCACACTTTGAAGTTTTGTACTGCTTTGTAACTTGTGAGCAAATAAAAATATGACAAGCATATATTATCATCGAGGGAGAGAGAGAGAGAGAGAAGAGCACTTGCTCATAAAACATGATGATGACTGACGGTTATTTAAGCAAAAAAAATTATGCGTACACATGCAGAGCAAATGAGTAAAAACCTTTTCAGTTTTCCTGCTGCGGCACACACTTGTTCCTTTTCGCCACAACACTTGTTTCACTCAGATCTCATTTTCAAGTGAATTATGGCGATTTTTACAATCCGTATATCCTCTATTCATATTCCCTCCTCTTTTCTTCTCTCTGCATTCCATTCTCGAGTCGAAAGTACAAGTAGAGCCCATTAATATTGCTTTCCTAACTTTGCAAACATTGTATTAATGATTTGATTATATTACTTCATTCCAATAAAACACGCGACAACACATTTGTTTTGATGCTTTGCTCATACACATATGGCAAGAAAGAACATAAAAATAGGTGGATAATACCTGAGCTCGTAAAAATGCAAGCAGCTTATGACGTTTCGTGTTTATTACACTAGTCACATTGCAAATAACTTTTTGCGCTTGTCAATTTACGTTATGAGAAGAAAACGATAGTTTTTATTCATGTCAGCCCTACTCCATCCCATCCAACCCAACTGTAAGGGACAGTTTTGTAGGGATAGGCAGATGACAAGAGCGCTCATTGCTGCGCTTGTTTTAAATCATAAAAGCGTAGTCGTCGTCAGGCGGTCTGTGTGACAGAAAACCCTTTAATGGCTCTCGTCGCATTGCACATATAGTAAAAATCAACAAGACCGCATCAAACAGTCCTTGCTCAGCAGAATAATATCTGACATTCTACAATATGACCACAAACTGCAATGCAGAAAAATCCTGATATGATACCTGATGTATTTACCCATGATGATGCTCACAGCCAATGTGAAAGACAACTGTGAATATGCACTCCAACTCAAACTGCAAATGAAGTAAGGCTACACAAAAAATCCATAATGATATGATTGCGATGCTGTGCATACGATGACGATGATGATTGCATTGATGTTGACATATGGAACACACTCAACCAGTGGCAGTGGCTCACTCATTAAAGACTAAACAGTGCAGCGCGCAGTCATGTATAATATGGCAATCACTGCAAGAAGAAAATGGCACATATGACGCAGCGGTTATCACGGTGAGTAAAAAATGTCTCATATGGCTGCTCATCCGCCTGCCTCTGCCTCTGAGTCATACGTATTATGGATGGACTGTAAAAAAGGATTACCTATTTGGAAATCGGACGTGAACCTGTAAATAGCATGATTTACAAAGTTTAATGATTCGAATCATTCAAAGCTGCACAACACCGACAATGAATGCTTCGTTGATGCTGATGCTGATTGCAACATTGCCAAAAGCATCAACCCTCATGAATCATCATATAACGTATAATTGTGGGCTATTATTATGTTACCTGATTTAGTAGGTTTGTCGATTGAAATGTGTCCACACATAATATTTAAAAGCGGATCTCCTTGAGACACATAAAAATATATTTATCCGTAATATTTAATAAAAATGTCGACCATTTTGAGAGATGACAATATAATCCCACAACAGAGGTATTTAGACATTTAGCGTTTTTGAATCTATTGAGATGACAGAGGATGACAGCCAAAATAGAAAACAAAATTTTGAGCTGGATCTAATGACTCGCATGTGCAGGAGCAGCAGCACTCGTGAAAGCGGCGAAATTTCTTTTAGTGAGTGAGAAGGAGACTTTGAACTGCAAAGATGATTTATCGATTGTCGACCAAGAAGAGGAAAAAAAGATGTCGAATTTCTAAAATGTATGTAAGCTTTCTATTGATCAACTTATTATACCATACGGCAAAAACGGTAAAAGAAATGCAGTAAGGCTTATCATCGTGAGGATAATATTCAACAATGCAATAATGTCCTCAAGTACCTAAAACGTGCTTGAAGCTCTTCTAAAGCCCCTTTTCTTTTACCAATTCGACACTGCTTAACTTTTCATTACATTGTTCTATCCTCTCCATCCACACAGAGCCAGAGCACAACAACGTCATCATCTCTATGTGAAAATTTTATGGATATTAGCTTCACTAATAATAATGGACTGTCAACTGTGGATAATTCGCATGCTAAAAATAAAGCGAATTATTTTAATATAATATAAAAGAGCCTCTCTTTTCCCCTTTGTTCAACTCCCACGACTGGCATAATGACTGAGACTGAGGCTGCTGCTGCTGCTGCTGACGCCGCCGGAGGAGATGAAGCAACAAGTGAAAACGGTATATTTCATCCCCGTTAAAGTCACGTGCCAACTTTGCCGATTGTCATCTTTAGTGAGATAGCATAATGATATTATATATATTATGGCTAGTGCAATCCTGCAGCTTGAGCCATGATAAGCTTAATGTGTATTTTACGACCGTAAATCAAATGTGTTGAAAAAACAAACCTGCATAGCCTCCCTGCAATAATATATCACTATAATAATAATACTAATAATATCCTTCCGCTAACAAAATAGGTTTAATATGGTTAATAAAAACCAATTATTACAAAATTCACTGCCTTGGCATGGAGTATATCATATAATATCTAAGGAGTTCATGCACAAATATTTTCTTGCCCATCAGATAAACCTTTATGCACAACTTGATATTCTCTCTAAAGTTACATCATAATTTGGATCTACCAGGGAAGCTACAGTTACTTTCAAGGTAGGATTATTAAACCCTGCTCATATTTAAGACGTACTAAAAGTAAAAGTAAAAAAACGACTGTACTTTACTCCCATCCCACCTAACTAATACCAATTATTCCGAAATAACCTAAAAATAAACCCCATTACTTCCAATTGCAACACATGCGATTCTATTCAGCAATTCATTCACACCTGCATTTTTTTTGCAAAATCTCAATTCACTCACATCACATATTATCGTGCAAATTCAGCACATTCCTATTGCTTTTATTTGATATATGTATCATCCGTGAGAATCATGAATAAGCATCCTCTTCTAACGCCCGACGATGCCTAATGTTGTAGACAGCCGAGCCTGCAAAACGTGTTTAAATGTCACAAGGGTTAACAAGACGAGTTGGAAAAGGGATTCCTTTTAAAACCAAAACGAGCAACCTTTCTTGTAAATAACTTTCTCAAAATTGTAACGTGACCCTGCTTACAAGCTTGTAGTTGAGAAAGAGGAGGTCAAAAGTCTTTTGATCAGAACGTTCATTTCATACGTGGTAATATGGTACACAGTTTCAGACTTCAGATGACATTTTTTTCCAACTTTCAAAAACATTAATTGTCTAAATGATTCACATTTCACATGCATATCTTTAGCGAGTCCAAATTCCAAATGGGTTGCATTTTGCATATATTATTGTCATTAGAAGGTGAGGGAAATAAAAGGCTGTCCTATTAAGGATGATCGTTGATCATGATCACAGGTGTTGTGTGCACTTAAAAGGATTGATAAGGGAAAAAATGGAATACGCGAATTTTTTGTTTGAGTGAAATTTTTTTCACTTGCATTCTCTGCTCAATATATTCACTCACTCCCCAGTCACCAACTATAAGTTCACATAAAAGTATAAAGGGATCCATTAACTGCACACGAAACCAAAGAAATAATAATAAAACCACGAATTTGCACAAGTAAAACAGAAATCTGTGGAGCATGCAGTGTCTTTTGTCTTTTCCTTCTCTGCCAAAACCTTAAGCTATACGGTTGTTGAGTTGTGTTATATGTGGTGTAGTTTAGACTTTAGAGGTGTAAAAAATGATTCGCGTCACATAAAGACGATACATAAAAATGTGTACAAGCTTAGCTTAGCTATATAGCTGATCTATCCACATTTTTGCACTCCTTTTATTATTCAAAGCGATCATTCTAAATGTTAAATTGCTCTTGTGCTTACTTGTGGTACAAAAGTGCCCGTCATTCACACAGTTTACCAAAAAAGCCTGCATCCGCTTTCATTCTCTGTGGAGCTAAGGACAAAAGTGGAGAACTCATCTAGTCGTCGTCAGACTACAGAACAGACCATATAATATTTTATTTATGAACACAAATAAAGTTAAAGCAGGTATTGTGAACAAGTGTAGTGTGTGTAACATTTATAACATGAAAATACCTATTGAAACGATTAAACCAACAACAAAAGTAGTAGTAGTAGTCTAGTAGTACAGAAAAAAATCGCCGACTAAATGATTGTGCATTCTACTCTGCGGGGTTCCGAGAAAATCATTTGATGGATGCATGTATTGGTGGTATTTATTTCTACGGGTTGTATTCATGTCAGTGCAAAAGAAAGCAACAAGTCACTGAGCATCCACACAACACACCTTTCAAAGCTATATATTATTGTACATGATTTGATGGTAGTGCACATTGTTTGCTGTTCTCCTGCTACCCCTTCCCCAGCATAATATACATAGTTGATATGAAATGTCATTTGAAAGTAACTGATGATAGTCCGTGGCTTATTTGCATATATTTCTTACGCTAAGTACACCAGTGTCAAAACCCCAGCCTGAAAGGGGATGTAAATGTGGTGAGCCAAAAGCAGGCGCAAGAATTCACATAAATATACTCTTTCCTTCCTACCAATGAACCACACCATCCTTTTCAAAAGATACAAATTAAGAGAAGAGATGTGTGTCTGTCTACTTTCAAGATTTGTCCTAACCCAATTTTCTCCCATCCTCCTCGTCCAAGTTTAAAATTAAAAACAAGACAAAATAATTAATTATATTGTCATTCCGCTGCCTTGTTTGTTCAAGATAATCTCTGAGGTTGATATACTAGAATTACACATTTGAATTCAGTGTCGGGCGGATGCTACAATGGTGGGACGTAAGAAAAGAAACAAATTGCTTTACATGTCCTGCATTCGAAATGCAATTTGAGAATTAGTTCAAGAAGAGAAATGAGAAGCTTACTCTTACTATATATCGGTATCGGTAGCTAGCTGCACAGCCTGCACATATGCACCTACCTTTATATCTATCATAAACGATGAATTGCAACCTACTGTAATTTGTATATGAACGTAGCTTTGGTTTATTCTTAAAGCCGGTGAAATTACACTATTACAAATATGACAACTCGATTCAATGCTTATTGAAATAAAATGCCGGTGCTGCGAATATTATGTTTGTGGCTGCATTGAATATGCATTAACAAAAGAAAATAATTAAGAACATTGTTTCTACTCCACTTGTTGCATCAAACCAAATAAAGATTAAATTCCAAGATGTGTGCAAAAAGGGCTGGGTTTTTGCATTCTTCGTTTCTCTTCTAAGAATTTTTCTTGTATTCAACTGCAATATTATCATATTTTGAGTAAAACTACTTTTAAAAACGTCTTGAAATTGGCACATGTTGAAATGGAAGTCCACACATTTCAGGATACATTTTCAAAGTATGTTATCATCCCAACCCGCAGTCCACATACATACCTTCCACCAATGCAAAACGCAACGTATGCTACGGATTTCGTATTATCGCATTTCATTACTGCTCACTGAGGTCTGAAATAATTTTTTGTCGAAAGTGACATATGCCGAAAGTAGCCTGCTAGAACTATGCACTAAACAACACATTTTGTGGCTTTCTGGTAAACTATATATGAGACAATAAAAGGTAGAAAAATATATTTAAATATAATGATCAGTGGCAAGCGTATTATTATTAGAATATGTATGCACGCATGTGATCATACACGGCACACAACAAGGAAGTGTACGAAACGAACGACTTTATTGTTATAACTGTAGAAAGCCCAGAAAAAGAAGGAGGCATTACTGCAAACTATGTTCCGCAAAAGGCGTCAGATGTTTTGTTGGTCCAAAAGAGGCGAAAAAGTAAACGCTAATACCAAGTTCAATAAGACGGATTCTTGACGAGGAGGGTGGGAGGGATGGGATGGAGGGATTATTACAGGGTTTCACAATAATGAAAAATCTTACTTTAAAACTCAAGTTAAAATTACAGGTCTCAAGAGCAAAGCCGTTTTGCATTCTCATGCAAATCAGTTGATTTTCAACCGACTGCTGCAATGTGTAGCATCTTTTCCGTGAAGGAAGAGAAAATTTCATTGCACAGCTCAAGTGCATCTCATTTCATGCATAATTTCTGAACGCCCACGACAGTCTGTTCCCACTTGATCGAGTGTGTTATTAGATGACACGAAAGTTCTTTTGCATGACAGTGTAAAAATACGGGATTTGAATGCTCTTCTCTAACATGTCGGATCCCCGTAAAAAATGTTACAAATAAGTTTTTTCTATAGTTTTTCAAAAATATTTTCATTCTCCAATCGAGCGAAACTAATGACGTGTTTTGGTCACAAAAAATTTCAATTTTTCTGGCACAAATAACAACGCAAACAACCCAGAGTTTCACTATACATGTGCATGTGCATGCAAATAAATTGGTATGTCTCTCTCACAGAAGCTCTCTTCCTGTTCAGAAGCAGGACATGGACTGGTTTCATATTTCGGAGGAATCACGAAATGCCAGCATAATATTTAATAAAAATGAGGTTTTCTCTCAAATCCCTGATTTAACGGAAAAGTTTTTGTTTTCAACGAAAACAACTTGCAAAAAGGGAATGAATGAAGGATGTGGGAAAAATCTCTCTCAACGGCATATTTCATTCAGACCTCCACCAATTAAATGACTAACGATGAATTAAATCATTGTACAGGTGTGCATGGGCGGAGAATGTGCAATTATACAAATATATTTTTACTGTTTACTATTTTAATCCGTGATGGTAGTGGCCGGAGTAAAAAAAATCAATATTTATGGGAATGCCTATCTATATGTACATGTAAATAAACAAGGAACGAGGAGAGTTGGTTGCAGTGTGAGAAGACTAGGACATTCTTGGCATGTCTTCAAGTGCCAACAACTCCATTTATGCAAATGTGCCATGGTCTGGCTGAAACGAACGACGGAACCTGAACCTGACTAGCTTTTTTTTGAGTGCCTTATTCAGTTGAGGAGAGTATACGCTATCAAGTTGTAGGTTCAGCAGATAAAGATAACTAAAAAAAAGTAATACTGATTGAGAATAAGGGAATGTGTGTAGCAAGCAAGCAATGATGCCCATTTGCTTACTGAAGAGTTATGTGTCCCACCCACATTTTACTGTCAGAAGATTCAACTTTTGACTCTTTTCGAAAAAAAAGTTTCTCTCTTTCACAGAGAGAGAGAGAGAAAAAAAAATAGGATCCGCTTTTGAGCAACACATTGTGTGTTCGCAGTGTTCATCATCAGCGAAGGCTACGGCAAAGGTTAGTCTTTTACTTAAATCTTGACTAACAACAATAAATCCATCGTTTAAAGAGACACAGAGCGAGGGAATATGAGTGTATTAGATGTGCAAGCCAAACTCAACGCCTTGGACTTGGACGTGACCCTCAATTACAGACGATGAGAATGTAACTGACAGTCCTCTTGTCATTATGCCAGCTTTTCCGCCAAACTAAACTAATAATGCATTTCATTGCGAGTCACATACGTCATCATCAATACCACCAGCAGCCGCAGAGAGCAGTGATTAATGTAATATATGATATGATGATGATTTTTGTAGTAAACTATAACTAATAACTAATGTTTCACGTCTAACGTCTAGATTCTAATCACTAACTCACTTTTGTGCACTGATGATGTAGATCCGGAATAAACTACGCAGCGAGCTAAAAACTATTTTCAATTCAAAATGAATGAATGTGGGAAGGTAATAATGATGAGTTGCGATGCGGCGTTTATGATACTATCTATCTACATAACATCATACCTGTTTATTATGCCTTTTCTGTATTACCTACTTCAGAAAATATGAGCTTTTCATTGCCATATTTGAACCCAGGCGGAGTACGTGTAATAATAACAATTGGCCCTAGGTCATATTCAAATTCAAATCCTGTAAAAATAGCAAGACTATATGAATCTGTGATCTGCGTGTACATGAAATGCAATTATTTCATTTATGTATTATGTATTAGTATTATTAGTAATTTGATTATTCATTTTCCCGACTCATGACTAATGAAGCCCGTAAGCTTTATAGCCATTTTGATAGTGAATTTTACCCCCACGTCGTTTGTCGTTATGAATTTTTTATCTAGAGAGGATAAAAAAATTTACCTGGTGGTTATAGCGCATTATTTCCCCTTCCGCTCTTTTCCTTTTTAACAAAACACTGATGTTACGTTACTATTTCACCCATCAATTCGGCATTATCCAAGTCATTAATTGTGCATTATTCAAATGATGCTTCCACTGAAGCCACACACAAGTAACATGTAATGGTGATAGCTTGCATTAGTCTCTGTTTCTGTTTTCTTCCTTTTTCTTAAGTTTTAAGTTGACTATGCTGCAAAAAGTTTCACCTCTTACTCCACAGAATAATATGTCGTACAAATTAAAATAAAAAGTTAAATCCTTGCATTGTATATTTGTTATTGAGCTTGATGAGACCGGGACCGTCTCTGTTTGGGGAAAAATGTGGGGAACCACCACAAAATTTGTCGAAAACATTAAAAACGTGTGTAAAAATCAAGCAATCCATTAGCTGTCCTGATAAAATCCATTATCAAAATGAGGCGGATGGCTATTGTCCATTAGGCATTATAAAGTAACAGCTCCCACAACGTCATTGCGATAAAGGGATTAGTTCAGTTCAGAAAATTGATATCATTCCACCGTATATCACGTCACGAAACGACACGACGAGTTGTGCGTGGCTGCTCTATATTTCCGAAAAGTCTTTGACCAAAACAAGTTAAAGTGCAATCACACCAGAGCGAACGAAATAAAAACATTCTCACAAACACACACGCAAACCTTTTCTCACACTTGTTGCGCTTCCCATCCCACACCCGACTTCCGTTCGCATAGACTATGCGTTTAAACCAAGCAAAAATAATTGGAGCCGTAAAAATGACGCGTCGACCGGAACCAATATTTCTAAATACTCCTCCAGTACATGTTATCCAAAAAGGCTCAACAAAGTAAATTATTTGTAGTAACACTCGTCACGGCACTCACTCTTTACACAAGTATCGTATTTTAAGAAATATCAATTTCAATCCTGGATGAATTATGCTCCTTTTGCCGATCATCCCGTAATTTTGATATAATATTAAAATTCCATCATTCCTCAATCCACTCTGCGGCTATATATGCACACTTTAAAAAACTCGCAACAATTGACTCATTCTGTTCTCATCTAGAGAAGGGACCGTGTGTTCAGCAGATAGATACAAAAATGAGAGGATTTAACAAGGCGCACATACTTACCTACATGCCTACCTGCATGTGTGCTGTGCACTCTGCAAGGGAAAACTGTCAGAGCTCATCTGAAAGGAAAAACATTCGTTAAAATGGAATTCCTACCAGTCACCAGAAGAGGAGAGGAGAGGTGACATAAAAAAGTGCTTTAGGATTCTTGCTGCAACATCGCAATGTAATAATATAGGAATAATGAATGCATTCTCTTCACTCACTCCTCCGTCGGTTGGGTATCAGCAAAAAGGTAGTTTAGTTACCGTCGTTTGCCGTCTCATCGTATGGCCTGTGTATATGTTTTATTTCACATTCCCTGATGCTCCTTTCGTTCGTGTGCTTAATATGGAAGAAGCAACTCTGATGAAGCGGTGATGATACTCCTGTGAAGCAGAATCCTCAGGCCTGGCCCTGCTGGCTGACTAAACTTGTACCTTTCATCTGCACTGGGTACTGGCTGGGTACTAATATGCTTACCTAGTGAATCATCAGCCAGGCTAGTGCCTGTAGCCTACGTACAATAATGCAATACAATGAGCCAGTAACAAAGTAACAATAGTCAACAGTCAACAATATACACTCGCACCACACATTCATACGATATGACGACGGCCGACTAAAGGTCTCTGAGATAATCTAGATGGACGACTTGTATGCACATACAACACGTAACACGTAATGCAGGAGTAGATGTTCTATAAGTATGCAGATGAGTCTGGTCGTGTAACCATATTGGACGACTGCTATAAAAGTACATCAGGTATATAAATGGCATTTGACAAGAGAGGTACATACACCACATTTTTTAATCGACTAATACGCGTATATGTAAAAAAAACTAACAATAGTACGTCAAATTTTTATGTGGCAAAAGAGGCTTTTCATGAACTGCAAAAAACGGGTACGTATGCACTGCTCTCTGGTAAATAAATACCATACATTCAATCAGATCAGCAGAGGTTCTGTAGTTCTGCGTGAAAATGAAGTAAAGATGTTTGTCAGGTAGGGATAGGCATGGGCTGGCATAAATTCGATGGAATAATGATATGACGATTTGATTAACATCGATTGCTTTCAATGCTAAATATGATGTGGTCGATTAGTCCAAAACACCATATCTGTAAATATGGATCAATATTTTATGTACACTGATCTGATGTCGGTGGATTAAACTTCTGGCTAATCAACTTTTCTAACATGGAGCCACTCGATCTATCTATGTAGTAAATGTACCGAAAAAAGTATTTATTTTTATCAGCTTAAAAGCTTCACATGAAATGACATGGTATGATGACTCACTGGCTATGAGTTTAGTTCCCTGACTGAATGAAATCTGATTCATGTGCAGATTCCAACAGATC
>JAANSN010001967.1:0-27913 GCA_036850665.1 Dicranocentrus wangi | reverse complement strand
GAGCGTTTGCAAAAAAAAGAATCAAAACTCGCCTTGTAAATGTATTGAGGAAAGTAACTCAGACTGCCCCATAAACCCTTCACTCGATGACTACCGCATACAACCTTAAGCCAAGCTTTTTTTCCTGTTTTGATGGTTCGATTAGAGAGAGAGAGGGATGAATAAAAAAAGAATTTTTGTCATGACTCTAAAACATTATTGTTCTCGTTTTTAACCTGGTCTTACTACATACCCCCTTTGTTTTGTGTTCAATTAATTGGAACATGGTGCAGTCACGGCTCATTTCGTAAACACAAGTCCTCCTTTGTCCTTGGCGAGACAAACGAGATTTGCAAAAATTAAAAAAGCCCTTTTTCTTCAACATGATGTGTAGCATGCCATATAGCAAGTGGGATTATGATGATGCATGTCTGCATTCCATGAATGAATATATATGGTTCTATTGTATTAACATTTTTTAGGGAAAATAAGTATATAATGAAATCCAAAGAGCGACTCGAAGGTTTTGGTTCATTTCATGTCAGTGCGGAAGTACTGCTGCTGCAGCAAGTGATCATGAAAAGACTAGAATCTTTATTATTGATTCTCGATTAGCTCATGCTTTCTCCATCAGGAAGAGGATCTATTAAGGAAATACCCAACGCGCACCGCTGGTTCCTCCCGATCGTAATCATGATGAGATATTTTTTTAAAGGAAAAAACAATATGAAAACCTGCCAATTTTTCCTCTAGCCAGAATGCGTAAATCACGGGATTCAATCAAGTTCCAAGAGAGTGGGTCCCACCACCACACCACCAAACCAACAAACCCATCATGTGTCCGTGTACTCCGTCTATCCGTACACTTGTGCTCTTCAACGAAAAAACGTTGCCTTTTTGCTCGCAACAAAATCGTCGTGATTCATCGGAAAATTGATCAGTTAGCTTTTCAAACGAAAGTGAAATGTAGGAGTTGCTTTCTTGTAAATCAACAACAGCAGTGCAGCTTTAAATCAATTTTTTACGTGCACTAAACAATGGAGCCTCTTGTGTAGGCATTTTTGGTGCTGCTGCTGGGACGATTATGAATACATGAATACTACTTAAAAGTTACTATCACGCTCCGATATATATATATATTGTATTGTACCAGAGCAGCTAACTAAAAATCTCGCAAATATTCCCCATTTTCCTTAGTCTTTTCAATCCATGATATAGTAAATTGCCGAATATTATTATTATTATAGTATTACCAACAACATGGGAAGAGAGGGAGAGAGAGAAGAAAAAAAAACTCTCTCCTTCATTCACTCATTTTCTTGTTCCCTCCACTTGAGGAGAATTAGTCAACAAAAGGAGCACAATAGGGAGGAGAGATGAAGGCCTAGAGAGAATGTACACGGAATCCCATAAAAACCACGCTGGTGATCATGATGATCACAATGACGATTGTATTTTTTTTTACGTTTTACACAAGAAATAAAAAAAAAACAAGCATTCTTCCTATTTTTCCACAACCCCTTCTGAAAACTTTTTTTTGGGAGGGAAAAAGTGTGATTTTTATCAGGTTGGCGTGCTGTCCGAATATATTACGCGATATTATGTATGTGATTCATTCTTCGAGTCGTTTTGACTAAATTCCCAGGTAGTGTGTGTGTGGACCGAAGGTGGAGCATTTCATTCCTGAGCTTCTTTCTTTTACTCATCCCCAAAACTCACTCTCAGTCTCAAGTGCTCATCACCACCACCACCACCGCGCACATCACAATATGATGATATGATGATATGATAATCTTGTCCTTCATCATCATCCACACTAGATTACGTGTTCCCTCAACTTTTTCTCGGGCCAGCAGGGCTTGAACAAAACGGAGAAAAAGGAGCAGGGTGGAAGGAAAAACATAAGAATCATAATAATAATAAGCGAGCGAGGAGGACTAGATAGATGATGAAGGAAGGAGTAACGACCGCAAGGTTAACGTTCTGCGGCGGAGTCGAACCACGACCGACTAAAAAAGAAGAGCTTTAATATAAAGAAGCGTAAGCTAAGCTCTTCTTCTTCTCCCAACAATACAAGTTACAGTAAGCGAGGAGAAACACGCCAAAGTTGATACAATGTGTGTACACCATCATGTGCCTTTTCTTCAGCTCTCAGGCTACTCAACATTTTTGCTAGTCACCTTGCCTTATAACAGAAAAACAGCTTTTGCAGTGCATCAGAAGGAAACACGGCGACGACGAGGACGATGCATGGGATGCGATGGACGAAGACGACTGCGAATATAAAGCCTTTCAATAATGTGCAGCTATATATATATATATATATTATTACCGATGTGCTTTTCACAGGATGCATTTCTGCACTTTCTGCCGCTGCTGTTGCTGATACACTGAAAAAAAGAGATGTCTAATCTTGTCAGTGTTCAGCAAAATCTCGAGCTGAGATGAGACGAGGGCGGCATGCTCCTTGTGCTCCCAGATTGAGATACAACTACACTACCTTTTTCGTATTTTACCAGGAGAAATGTAGCGGAAAAATAGGGGATGAATGGAAAATAGGTATTAGATAAATTGCTTTGCTAAATATACACGCCAGGATGATATTATGCCATGCCAAATCGAGTTGATGTTGATGATACGACGAGTCGAGTCGCTTTTATTAAAGAGCCCAACCAAACAACAAACACTGTTGTGTACTCGGAATGCTAAATCGTTTTTCGCGAAAATGCTGCTGCTGATGCTGATCCTACTCTATCATTAAACCGTATACGGGCTGAGCTACTGTTGCCGTTTACTCCAAAACTTTTAATATGTGCCACCTACTACTAAACTCCCCAGAGCAGCAGCAGCACCGCCACCACGCACCCTCCTCTCTTACCTAGTCGGCCTTCAATTTTAATTTTTCCCTTGAAATGCTCACATTTTTTTTCTCCACTTTTTCAGTTTTTACGTCAGAGGACCCATCCGTGTTCGGAAGCAGGTGGGCCGAGAACGCACGGGGCAAGAGAAATGAAAACAAAAAATACTATGTTATGTAATAGGCAATCTGAAGCTGATCTGATATTAAGTAGTTCCGTTGTTGTTTTTTTTCAAGAGAAAGGTGCTCTATATATGCGTTACGTTACCAGAAAAATATTATTATCATTATGTAGCCCCACATGCATGCATATGGAATTACGATACAATTTTTTTTTTGGCATTTTGAGTTAGATAAATGATCTTAACATATATATCGTGAATTGGATAAAAAAAAAGTTTTTTTTCGCGAGGTTGTTGCTGATTTAAATGTTCTTTTTATTCCGTTGCCTCTCCTCATGTAATATATTTTTACAAAAACGCCTAATCTATTTTCTCGCCTCTTTCCTGTCAAATGGGATTGCGTTGCGCGTATATTCTCTGCTCTGTGTGGTGTGATGTGAAAAAGGATTATGTCAAGATGATGATATCCACACCTTTACTACTTTATTATGTGTGCGGTTGGGTAATGCATGCATGATTTTCACTAGCAATTTGAGAAGAAAACGAAGAACGAGAAGAAGAAGAAGAAAAAAAAACTGTGTGCTGCTCAAACAGAGAGGACGAGGACAGGATTGAGTAGCAGCATCATCAGCATCAGCATCGGGCTTTTTTCAGACAATATCACGGTTCGGTGAAGCTGATGTGATTAAATGTGATTCTGATGACGAAGAAGACAGGCAACCTGTGATGAGGTTGTTTCTTTTTCCTCACACACAGATATTCCTTCGTAGAGAGCTTTCTTATTTCCGTGATGCAAACACAAGGAGGAGGAAATAGCTGTGTCATCCCCAATCTTTTAGAAGAATAGGGGAATTGTATGAATTTTAAATCTGGTGTACCGTTTCAAGATATTTTATTTCCTTCCTTTTCGCACCACACGTATATATAATATATATATATTTTTATACTCCCTACAACTTCATGAGGATGATGATGATGATGATGATATGATCCTCCCTCCCTCCTGCTCCTTTAGTCTCTGCTCGTGTTACGTAGTGCAGTTTGAAATGCGGAGTGAGTGAGATGAGCACACGAGAAACAGGTACGAACATTCAGGTAAGGTGGTGGTGTGTGCCCTGTACATATTATATATCCACATCCACATGCAATTACCGGCCTCAGTCACCAGCACTGTGGCTTTCTCACATCATTTTCCTCATCTCAAAAACTTTCAACTGGGAAGAGGATGATTTTATTTGTCTTTGAGAAAACAAACACATTTACGATTTGATACGTTCCTCTTCGGATGGGATTGCGAACACAATAATGTAATTTGTTGAGATTTACAGGAGCCCCTCCTCGTCTCCCTCTCTCTCTCTCTCACTCTCTCTCAGGTGTAATGATGATGGACTGACTGTGTAAAACCACTTTTTGAATGTCTTCAATGTCAACATGATCCGAGAGAGAGGAAAATTTAGATCACCCAAGTTGTCACTGGCTTGTACTACAACTCAATTTCAGTCCGATTGAACCATGTCCAGTTGACTTAACGATCACGGGGAGATTTTTTTTTCATCTCTGAAATATTATGCATTTATTCCCGATGCGATGCAACGTCCCGTCGTCGGCCAAACTATAATGCTTTCGTTACTTTATATATCAGCAACTCCACCACCACAAGAACAACTTTTGTGATTGTTTAGTTCGGTTGTATGTGGGTTTTAAAATGCAATCAAAAAATATGCAAGAAGAACCTGCTTCCCTACACTCACAACACAAGCCTATACACCTTAGCACGTCAGTTAGGATTTTGCCAACAGCCAATTTTTATTACTCGGATTTATCATATCTCCCTATATCTCAACAATAATAATTTCTGCAAGGGTTTGTGTGATGATTGTTATTACCTTAGAAAGCAAAGAAAGCCATTACATGCTCAATAGAATATCTATATATATAAATACTCTTTTCTCTTCAATCATTATGTCCCTGGCCAATAAACAAGTTGCTGAAAATCAACTGCAATCAATGAGTATTATCATCATTTACTACAGTAGTATCCCTGGAAATGTTGGCGAAACAAGGTTTTATACTTTTTTCTTCTTACATAATATGCAAATCACTTTGTAGTGGTTCCCAGCAGGGTGCTCTACTTCCATTTAAAGGCTAATAAATAAGAGGTGCAATTGCAGTGCTCGCTCACTTGCTCACGTTTATATTTTATGATTGATACTACAAAAAAAAAACTTTTGGGGATTACAAGTGCACCCGTTTATCAACATAATAATGATGACTCTAATAATATCAATCCATGTAATGACTCTGTGTGAGTACCCCTGCTCACAAGTAGTACTTCAAACAGGTTCGTTCCCAGGTCCCTCTTCTCTTCTCCTCCAATTCCATCCAATTCAATGAAGTTTTTTTTCCTCATTTTTTTACATTGTTATCCCCTACTCATTACTACTCTACTCCGTGTACAAGGTAAATTAAATAGTTGCGGAGATATGTATTTTCTTCGTTAGTGAAAGGAATTCATTTTCAACAACTTCTTGATCCCTCTCTCGTCGAGTCGACGACGTCAATTGTTGTTTTGTGTATGCGCCCTCAGGTAGGGTAAGTTTTTTTTCGGTAAAATATAAATTCCAACTCGTTTCGCAAAATAAAATCAACGAAAGGGATTTTCTTCTTCTTTTAATGAAGAGGGGGGAAAATGAATGTAATTCGGAATGGTAAGTGGTTATTATAAATAGTTGAGTGTGGGTCTAGTAGCTAAGGAGAAAAAAAAACACGAGGAATGATTTAGCCACTCGAATGAAATTCAATCGTTCTCTCAAATTAGTACCATGGGCAACTCAATCAATCCTTTTCCCGTGGCACATGCCGAATGAGAAAAGTGAAATAAAACTACTTTTCCCCTCCTCACTTTTCCCCTTGATGTCATTGTTATATAGTAAATCCTCTGCAAAAATATAATTGGGGTTTAGGACAGTAGCAGGAAAGCAATTGGGGAAAAAGAGGATAATCGTCAATCAAAATAGGTTGAATCTGTGAGTCATTCAAACTGTGCAACGTTTATATGTAGGGGGAGATCAGGAGGAATACGGCATCTACCTCCACCAAATTATCTTTTGAGTCAACTTTGTTGCAGCCCAAATCCTATCTTTAAATAAAAAAGCGTCCCTACTATATAGACGCAAAGTAATGATCTTCCATTTTTTTCCAGTTCGTTCACCTTCGGGAAAAAGGTGCACATTTATAAATTGGGATTGCGACAAAACAGCCGTGATCTTGATGCCTGATGCAACTGTCTTACATAATCATCATCATGATGTCGGCATTGAATCCCATTTTTTTTTACATTACAACGTTTTTACTTTTCAATGAACTTTTGACTAACCACACATGGTTTTTACCACGAATCCAATTTCCATGTCGTCGTTGTTTCCCTTCGTGATTTAACAACGTTTACCTGCTGTGCTCTTTTTGGTTTAGGGTATTATTGCCAATTCTCTCTCATTCTCTAATCTATTTTTCTAAGGAATCACCCAGGCTCAGGCTGTGGCCGTCAATCCTTCCTTGTTTGACGATTACAAGCAAACAATATGTAATTCCTAATTAATTATTGTCAGTAATGTGTTAGCTGGGCTCAATCAAATCAAAGGCTGACAATATTTTTTTATCAACATGTGAATGAATATACACCTTGCTTCCACCACCACTCCTTTAACATGGTAAATTCATTGCCGAAAAAAAAACTCAACTCATTTTTAATTGCACGTAAATGAAGCAGAGCAGCCTCTAGCGATATCACAGCACGACAACCATGTGTACATGCACAAACAGAAAAACCATTTGTTATTCCGGGCACATTCTCAATGTAATACCCATTATCAGCGTAATTTCTTGACGAGAATGATTCAATGAACTTAATTAAATCCTTCTTGCTTTTGTACTTACCCCTACACAACTATACACACCTGTAACGACGACGATGACGACGACGACGACGTGTGTAAAAAAATGTGTAAGGAAAAAAAACTGTAGCAGAGAGCATCATTATTGTTCCTTCATACATGTGTCCAACTAGCCTGACTCAATCCTTTGATGCTAATAAACGTCTTTTCAAAAAAAAGTCAAGTCTCTCATAATGTGTAACATGTAGGAGCAGCAATAGCAAGCAAACAGATTTTTCAAGACAAATCCTGGGATGCCCTTCTCACTCCTTTGTTGCCAATTTGACGGTTTATGTACATAAAACGAAAAGTGCAAAAGCGGTGTTGTGCAGAAAGCCCTATTTGAAATGCTAACTGG
Organism: Dicranocentrus wangi; assembly: GCA_036850665.1. Taxonomy (NCBI): domain Eukaryota; kingdom Metazoa; phylum Arthropoda; class Collembola; order Entomobryomorpha; family Entomobryidae; genus Dicranocentrus; species Dicranocentrus wangi. The sequence goes on along the minus strand of JAANSN010001967.1, from coordinate 20,665 downwards.
CTGTGCGAAAATCGTAGTAGTATCCTTTTTTTACGAGAGAGGATAAAAATCAGTAGGTTGGTATTTATCGTTGGGGTACTGTTGTTGAGTTATGCGTTTTATTTATTATTCCCCCACAAAGGCAAGTGTGGGACATCGCATCGCATCGCACTGAATGGAAACTGTAGATAATTCAGCGTATTAAAGGTAAAATGGCATGGAGGACAGGTTGTAAAAGTAACATTGTCGAAGCAACGCCCTTCTCCTCAAGCTATGATCCCGATATATATTAAGTAAGTATATATATATATATATGAAATCAAGTATGAAAGTGAAGTGAACTGTTCTCGCCAGCAGTCCTCCGCCGCCGCGCCGCGTATTATTTGCCATTCCCTTTTTTTGAAAGAAAAAAAAATTGTGCCGTTTTGTTTTGCATTGTTTACTTCTCTAATGGTGGAGGTATAGTTGCAATGCAACAGACAAGAGAGGCCTTACTACGCGTATCTGCGTTGATATCGCGATCGCGACAAGATATGGATCCCATTTTTCTATAATCAGAAATGGAAAGAATCGTCGTAAGAAGAGAAACAGTTTGAGAGCGTTTTTCTTTTTGATGATATATGAAAAGAAAAGAAGGGGTATGACTAATATATACTCAACTTTTAAGGGGGTAATTGGAGTGAAACAATTGTTCATATATCATCAGTTGCTTTGCTTGCTGCTGCTCATGCAGTTTAACATCTTTGCTCAAAAATTAGTCAAGCTTTTCATCACAAAAAAATAAATAGTTGAAGTTCTGTGTCATTCCCCCTTTATATTTTTTTTATTATTTCCATCTTATTATGCCAGCCGAAGAAGCGTAAATTTCGTTTAATATTATGAGGAGAGCTGTTTCAATGTTTATGGAATTTTCATAAGGACTCTATTTTTTTACAGCCATGACGGATCCAAGAATATTAAAAGCATTGTCTGTCAACCTGGTTGGTGGGACATGGGATGGTCGTCGTCGTCGTCCTCCTCCTCGTCTCCGTCTCTCGCGAAAACATATTTGAAGTGAGTGTCATGCACTTTTGTGGAAGAAGAAGAACAGAACATGAGCACACAGGGTTTGCAATCATAAAAGTTTCCCAGCATAATTGTCACACCTGACCTAGCCTATAAAAACAGGTAATGCAAATGCTCAGGTGGAATAAACTCTAAGCAATTTGCTCCTCTCCACGTTCCCTGCCGCATTCATTATTACAATTTTTTGCAATGATTTGACAATTTCTTTTCTTTCTGCTTTGCCTCCGGATACTTTGCCTCTCTCTCTCTCTCTCTCTCTCGACGAGTCGACGGAGGAGGTTGGGAGATTGTTGGATAATAATTACATCGTGAGCTCGCTGCTTCCTAACATGTCACCAATCTCCGCCGAAGTGGTTGAGCTTTTAATGTTGAAAATAAAAATGGTACGTTTTCCAGGCTAAACTTGGCCATTACGTAAAAGTAATAGGGAATGAGAGAGAAGGAGTGTGGTTTTTTTTTGCTACAAGTAAAAAAATGGAAAAAATACTTTCTTTCTGGCTTAACCATCCCCTCACTCATTAGGGTAGTCGTTGCGTCGTCATCGTCATCATCGTCGTCGTCCTCGTCGACGCCGTTGTCATCATCCCTGTTGAACTTGATGATGATGACGAGACTTGAAAAAAAAAAAAATTCTCCTCCGCCGCCGCAGAAACAAGCAAAAATTTATTCACAGTTGCGGTCAACCTTTCCTTTTTTTGCTACAAATATTATAGGATTCCTCCCCAATCTACAAAACTCCTTTCCTACACGCACAACCTTTAGCAGGAGCAGGAGCGAGAAGAAGATTGGCAAAAACCGAAAAGAGTTTTAAATGCCAGAGGGAAGGAAGCCAACAGAGCAGAAGGAGTGGAGTTGGACTGCTCTCTGTTTGTAGCAAGCAGCTCAACAAAAATGGGAGAGAAAAAACAAGAGGTAAAAGGGATAATAGCACCATTAAAAAGGAAAAAGAGCAAATTCTCTCTGCTTCGTTGTTCTCCACTAGTCAGTCACTCGCAACTATTAGCAAGTAACACAACACTTTTTTTTCTGCAAAATCTGCAACTACTTCTTGAATTATTATTGCAAGAAGGAGCACATGATGATGATAATATTATTATTACAACACGTAATATCATCCCACTGCTGCTCTGCTCTGCACTCACTCCTAACTAACAAGTTGAACAAGCCGAGAGAAGAGCAAAGGTTTAAGTAGGATGGACGTTTTAAAAGGGAGACTACTACTACGGCAACAGGTATGAGGTAGGTAGGGAGGGAGGGAATAAGGATGATGTACCTAAATGAAAATGATATACATACGTTGTTGGATGGATCCTCCAAGTTTATCTCTTTACAGACGTAATATTATATTATGCCTGTGTGGAATTGCTTCATCTAATTCATTCTTTTTAATCCTTGTCTTCATGCAAGTAATCTAATAGAATTTGGCTCAATGTCAAGAAGATTAAGGGGATATGGTTATCCTCCATGAAAAGGAGTGTATTATATTATATTATCTGTATACAACATATAGTATATTACAACACATTGTATAGAGCCCATCGAGAGATGGTATTATCTTGTTCAGCTACGTTTAGGTAATTTAATGATTATGGAAAAAGTTGGTGGTGAAGCCAAAACTGGGGTTAAATTAGTGAAAAGTGTAAGTGGTCCTGTGGTAGTCGTCGTCGTCGTCGTCGAAGGAGATCAACACAGGTTTACACTTTTTCCTTGATTTCTAAGCTGAGCGTAACGTAACGTTAAGAGGCAAGTTGTTGAAAGAAGAAGGAACATGTTTTGCGGATTACTTATTATTACACACACCGTTTTTGATACATCAATGACATGATGATATGATGATGATGATGACGGTTGAATTGGAGTCCCGTGTTGGTTACAAGCCTCCCAACAAATTTCTTCTTTGAATGATTAGATAAAAAAAAGGAGAAAAGAGGTGTTGTAAAGAAGAAGCTTACCTTTGCAGTTGACTCCGTCACCTTCGTATCCCGGGAAACAAGTACATTTATAGCTGCCCAGGGTGTTGGTGCAGTGCGCAAAAATGTCGCAAGGGCGTAGCTTGCACTCATTCTCATCCGGCATTTCGCAACCCTTCCCACCGTAGCCATCGTTGCAGTGACATTGTGACTCAAGGCAAGCGCCATTCAGACACTTTTTACCTGTGACTTGAGCACAGTCATCTGTAATCATTTAATCACACAAAAGAAAACAAAAATTAAATTTGTGAAACATCATACTACTTACTACCTCCAACCTCTCTTTCTCTCCCTTACTCCGTGCGCTAATCATGACGCGTGTGATAATATAGGAAAAAAATCTTGAAATGCAAGTTGTACTCTAGTGGGATATACTATTATTAACACAAAAAAATGCTCGTAAATAACTTCCTACTACTGCACAAGTAAAAACACACGAGTCATAATAAAAATTGTATGAGAAAAATGTAATAATCCATGTAGTCTACATCATCATCCATTTTTGAAATGTTTTGCTAAATTCATATTTAGTATCCCATTTTGTCGGCTCATCTACTACTACTGCATACTGTCGCACAGTCGTCGCGTCGTGAGTGGAGATGATTACAATGCTGAGAGGGATTATGGACGGGATCCAAAAGATGAAAATGGGTTTTTCATTTGGGCTTCTGAATTTTTTCCCCATTTTTATTATACTTGCGTATAAAATTTCATTTGAAAATTTCCCAAAAAAATTCGTATATATCCTCATCTCTGCACTTTTTTTCCTACTTGTTTTCAACCTCTCTTCTTCTTCTTCTTCTCATTCCTTTTTCCCCATTCGTCGTGTACTGTTTTCAGGAAAATCAACAATCATCATTTACCCATTCTGTCCACTACTATCCCATTTTCACGAAAGGGAGTACCGTTGTCATTGTAGAATTAAATAATATACGAAGAAGAAAATCTTGAATTTTTTTGCTGTGCAAATTTGTTCCGCAATGTTCACTAATTGATTGCGTTTTGCTAAGCATCGTTTCATATGTTTATATGAAAACAGAGACTCCTGTACAGTATACCCTTGCCTTGCGCTACCAGACCAAAACGCAAATTTTCGGAGTGCAAAATATTTTGTGTGTCTTTTATTACTTTCCTATTATAAACCGTACAAGAAGAAGAAGAAGTATCGTCATCATTTCAAACATGGCTAGTTGGCATCCACCTCCCAAAAAAACGATATTTTTCAAAGCAGCAAAACGGAACATGATAAAAAAAAAGTTATTGGCCTGGGTGCCATATTATATATGATATTTATTTGTACGGTGAAAACCGTACAAACAGGAAGAACGCTTTTCGTTTTCAAAAAAAGGACTAAACTTGCTCGCCACCCTTAAAACATCATTTTTTTTCTCTCGGTGCCATACTCCTCGCTTCTTCTGTATGAAAAAATGCGGTAGCTTGAAAGATGGGTGGTACAGCAAATAAAACCCTGAAAGCATGTTATTTCGCCATCATGGACATTTAAAATGGGAAGAACAACTCAAAAAAGCTTCAAAGTAGTTGGCTCTTATTTTTTTTCTCCCTCACTCGAATGAGCCCTGGGATTCGTTTTTTTTTCTCTCTCGAACGAAACGTGAAGTTGTTTGCAGAGTGAGTCGTTTCGTGAATCATCATAAAAACTAGTTAATTGTCGGTCCATGGGAGAAAACAAAGGAGGTACTAATCAACTTGAGGAGAGTAAGGCGACACTGCAACAGTTAACGGAGTCGAGTGTCTCACGAGATGGAAAGTGAGTTGGGAGGAAAAGAAGAGAGGGGCACGTTGTGAATTGCATTGCACTTTTTAATATTTTGTTGTAGTATATTTTATATTATATGCAGTCACACACTCGCACTAGTCGCACTCTCTACTACTCCTCCAAATCACCATGCATCTCTGGCAAGCAAGGCAACGTACCTTAATGGGCTGTCACATTGTCACCCGAGTATACATTATGCATGAGAGAGACAAGGAGGAAAATTTATTATTATTTGTCTCCAGGCAGAGAGTAGTAATCGAGGAAACGAGGAATTTTCTTTTTCGACGATTACCAACACACCACCACCACCTCTACCTTCGAGGCAGTGCTAATAAAGGAGCCGGTTAAATAAAAAAAACAGTATGGCAACAACAATTGCATTGTGGGTTTCACTTGTTGGAGTAGTTGGGAAGATTGTGTCGAGGAGGTAGCTACTTATCTCTCTGGGTTTACTTACTAACGATGTAAAAATATATATTATAGTTAGTAGTAGGTAGTTGTATTGATTGTTAGTCACGTCTTCCCCTGATGTAGTATTTTCATCATACCTGTACACTTTAGCTCCTTGTGGAGTTCATCTGATCCCATGAAACATTGAGCTGATCCATCGCAAAGTTTGGACAGGTCAAAGAGCTGTAGCACGTCTGCCGACTCATTAACCTGACACCCGAAGAAGCCATCTTCGAGATTGAGAAAAAATACTTCGCGTTTCAGTCCAGGTGCAGTCTTCCTTTGAGCATCAATCTAGAAAGAGGATAACGAGAGGAAAGTGATATATTGAATTTTCATCATTGTCATCATCATCACACTCTACATACTACTAGAGAATCATCACACTTGATTCCAAAAAACTATTTAGAGCCATGAAGCAGCAGCGGCGGCGGTCCGGTAACCCGCAGCCAACAAGTGCCATTTAGTCCAATGTGACAGGAGGAGATGATGAAACCTGTATAAAAAAAATAAAGACTTATTGTCTAAATGGCAGGAGGGGTAGCTAGTATGCCTTATGCCTCTTCTCGGCGGCCTCTTCACACCTTGTGAAATAAAAATTGGTAAGTGGTGCTCATTAATCACTTCTAATTAAAAATGGAAGAGGAGATAATTGTGCCCTTCCTCGAGGTAGGGTTCCGGAACACAGTTCGTCAAACCTTGAGCCTATAGAATACGAAAATACATACATATGACGAAGACAATGAGCATTTATTACTGCACAATGACGACAATGAGAGGGGACGACGACACCTCCGTAAAATCATCATCGCCACCTCGAACCAGTCTCATATACCCATTTTTGACTTATTTCAGGGACAAGCGATACCACCACCACCATCCTATCATCAAGTACATCGACTGAATGAGGAAAACGAAATTCGACTCACAAAAATGAAATCCTTTTACAGAGCGCACTTCATTTATTATTGAAAACACAAGATCAACTTTGCTCTCCTTTATTTGCCCCAATGAGAAGATCTGCTTTAAAAAAAACACTGGCTGGCTGGTTGGAGCCTGTATGCTGTTGGCTGTGATGACACTGCACACATCAAAAAGTATAATATGATTGTGTGGGTGAACCCACACGAAAAATTCTGTGATATCGTCGTCGTCGTCTTCAGCAATTCAATCTGCGCAAATTTTATTGGCCTTCAACTGCCCCTATTTTTGATTTGCTAAAAAGCCCTGATTACCATAATATATTTTTATTGAGATGCATTGACGGACTGTGATTGCTTGCGCGCTGGCTCTTGTATTCGAGGGTTGCAACCACAGTCAAATTTGATCTCATTATGAGGAACTAGAGTGAATTTTTGGATGTGCTTAGAAAACTGCAGCGTTATTTATCGAGGTTATATTTCTATATCCATCGTCCATATACCTCTTTAGTGTTTATTTATAGCTGAGTTAAAAGGACGATTAAGTCCATTATTCTTTGATGGTGGTGACCAGCGTGTCCTGTGCCTACACGTCTCTCTCTCTCTCTGTATAGCGCCGTAGGTTATGTCAAACCCATTCAGCGCCTGTATCATCAACTCTTTTGATTCTCGACATTTCTCGAATTCCTCTGTTTTCCTGCCTGTTGCCATCAGAGTGACACAGTAATGGGCAATTCTTATCACCTTTTTTGTATTTCTCAATCATCCTCATAAACCATATGACAATATTAGCAAAGTGCATAAAACAGGATGATGATGAACATCCCTGTTGTTCAGCTTGTCATAAATGTTAAATTCGCTCAGAGAGCTGCTGTCACGCTGGGTTCTATGTCTCATTCATTTTTCAGTGTCCACACCCTTTATTTCGTGGGATTGCATGCATTGCATTGCTTCAAGAAAGAACTACTTGCAAACTTTGTATATAAACTGAATAAAGCGTCGCTCGTTCCTTCGTACCCATATTTATTATGCATACACAAACCTGTGAACAATGCATTGTGACTAGTGTGTGCTATGTATGTATATATTATAATTCCTCTGAGTATTTTTGTTCAAGGCGTCACCATCTTTTTTTTACATGTACTTTGTCTTCCCTGCTCTGCTCTGCATGTGCTTGTGAGAACAGGAAAAAAAAGCTGCTGCAGATGGCTATTATATTATGGCTGCTCTGGTTTAGGAAAAAAGTGAATGAGATGAGAATCTCGAGCTCATGATGTGCATTAGAGGAAAATAAGAGTGATCTTGAATTGAGGGATTACAATCGCATTATCTCAACCCCTACACACACAAAATGACACGGTAAAAAAACTGCAGCAGCGGAATACAATGCAGATAGATGTAAGCTTGTTGAAGAATTTGTATATAGTCGATATTAACAAGTCCAAAGTAATTTTATGGTGTTCATCATCATCATCATCATCAGCATCAGCATATACCTACACTATACAATAAACGTTTTTCTAGTTGCATTATTATTTTCTTGTGTGTTTTCTAAAAAGGATGGATCATCCACCTTGCACCCACCTCCTCTAACATGGGGGTGCATTCATGGAAGGTCATTACTCATTCTGGGTTAAATTGTCACTTATAATCTGCTAATCCTAAATAGTAATGAGCAAAGGGATGTACTTATATGTATAGTATAGTTGAGCGAAAAACTGGCTTTTCAAAAAATTCTTTTTATAAAATATCATCTTCTTCTCAAATTCTCAACCGCAACCTCATCTTCAATTACTCGGCCAATGTTGAATGTTGTTACCTGTTGCTCATTCATTTGCACCTTCACACGCTTGCCGTTGTTTTCCTTGAGCGAGAAATCAATTTCAGGATCGTGAAACCAAAACCCGAAACTTGAAATGGAACAGGTGAGGAGAACAAAAGGAAAAAGGGACATAAATCTTCCATTAAGTCTTAACTGATCAACCATGTCAAGTGTCAACAATTTGCTTTTCAGAGGGAATACAACAACGTCGTAAAAGAGTATAACCACTGTAGCATATTGTATAACATCCATTTTGCCAATTATCAAAGTTAGAATTTATGGTAGCGAAAAACACAACTTGTATTGCTCCTATCATCATCATCATCATCATCATCATCGTCATCATCATCTTCATGAATATTTAGAAAACACATAATTACTCAAAGCCCATATCTCTCTAATCTATAGAATATATTCTTTTAGCTCCTTAAGTGGAATAAATTTATATATATTTTTATGGATTCGTGATTGTAAAAGTGTTTGCATCTGACTACATACATTTATTATCTTTTAGAAAAACTTTTTTATTAAGCCATTTTTAAAGTGCCCATCCTAACCCATAATATCATTTTATTGGGTACGTGTGGTGGTGATGGTGGTGGTTCTATGAGATGAGCATCACAAGTTTTGAGTGAAAATTGGCAACTATTATTACAAACGTTTTGGCAGCCTTGGTTATATCTAGTCAAGTCGCAAATCCTTTTTTAAACATTTTAATATCCTATACTCATATCACTATAGCCGTATTATTATGCTTCTTTTATTTTTTAAATACTCTTTATTTGCATGAACTGAACTCTCGTCATGATCAAGTGTTCAATCAGAGGACATTTTTTTTATATTTTTCTGCGTGAAACATGAATCATGTGGATGGAGGAATCCCTGTTGTCATTATTTTCGAAATTTTTCCCCCGACAAAAGAAAAAAAACGAAGCGAAATTTGTTCAACCATTAATTATATACGATATATACGAGGAGCTTGTTGTTGTTGCATGCCTGCATGCTACATTTTTTTCTCTCGACAAACACGATATTTGTTATTCTCGCCTTAAGGTTTTAATTGTTCCTCTAGCTCTGCTCTGCAGTTACAAAACGGCAGAGAACGCAGAGCAGCAGCATATAAAATAATGCAATGGACTAGTGTAAAAATTGACTGACCACCTATATGATGACTATGACTGCTATGAGTGTACTCTTAACTGAGCCCAGTCAAAATGTGCAAGACGCAAAAGGTTGCTGTCCGAGAACTTGCCATATGTGATTATTTACTTTTTTATTGTAGACATTCACACTGAGGAGGAGGCGTTCTCAGTGATCACACAGTTCACTGAACAAAAATCCTGTTTCTTGACCAAGAAAAATCGTATTAATACATTTACCAAGAGTACAGCAGAGCAAACAGCAAAAAAAAAAAAGAAAAAGAAATATCCTTGTCTCGTGCAGAAAAACTGATCTACCCCTTAAATTAGTTGTGGGTTTCCTAGACAAAACTCTTGTAAAACACGTCAGAGAGTTCTTCTTTCAAGTGCATAAATACCATTAGACTGTCTCATTTCTGTCGTCTTCCCATCCCAATTCTCGAGCGTATATGAAAGCTAGCTAACCTTTTGTGAAGGGGAAAAAATATGATAAAGTTGTAAAAATGTAAAAGTTTGATATGTCCCTGCCCATGTAGTCCTGGTGATTTTTTGGGCAATGTCACCAAATACGGATGAAACCAGTTTTGAATTAAAATAAATTTTTTGAAAGTACATCCTGGATAAAATAAATAAGAAGATTTTGAAAGGATTTTTTTCCTCGTTCTCACAGCCTAAAAATAATACTACTTGTGCGCCTCCGCACAACATGCAAAGCAGAACTCGAGCAATCAAAGGCTAATGACAGTGGTGGTCATTCATTAATATTTTATTGGTTCCAAAAGGCGTGTTTCCCAGCCAAACTAGCTAGACTATGGATGAGGGCGAAAAATGGGAATTCCTGCACAGATCTACTTAAATGATACGGTTTAGGCAAAGTCGAGTAGCAGTACTTACACTTAATATATAGTTGTAGGTGAGCAAAAAAAAATTGTACAACAATCTCCCAGATATGTTTCACCTATAAAAGGCAATTACATAACTTTAGCTTTGAAAGGAATGGAACCTCTTTTCGACTCCACCTGTCTCTCTGTCTCGTGGTGGTAGTCACCTTTCTAAAAATTTTAAATGGTCAAAAGACATGTTTAATATGGGATGTGGATTTTAATGGAAATTCCAAAGTGCATATGTCTCTAATTCCTCTAATAAGTCTACCTACTCAAGTTTATGGAGTCGTAGTCGGCTCACGTCGTCGGCGCATCGTCGTCCGTGTCCCTCTTGGTCACTCGAAAATCTTGACTCTTTTTTCGCATCTGTCTTTTTTTTTCAATTGGAAAATCGTGTGGATCGCTATTTAATGACGACTCGTCAATCAGATATCACCAAAAAATTGTTAGCAATGGGTACAGAAACAGGCTAACAAAGTCATCAAAATAATCAATATTCTCCTCGTCCCTCCACAATCGTCCTTTCCTACAGTTTTTATCATTTGACAAATCTAAAAATAACGTAAGTGTCTTTCATTTGTTCCACGACGCGAACCAAAACGCAATCACTCTCGAAAATGGAAATTGACTGGAATGTGCTTCCTACTTGTATAATGTCAGGACCTCAGGAGCATATTTTTCTCATAATAGCAACAACGAAAATGTCATCATTTGCCAAGAATTCTCGATAGAAGGAAGGCGATGAAGAAGATGATGATCTCAAGTCAGAAATCAGAAAATGAGCAATTTAATATCCCTCCAAATCCTCATATACATCTCGCAAAGCACATCCTTCATTGATACTTTTCGTGACATTGATGGAAAGATAACATTATTACGATGAAGCATAATATCTACATTACTTCAGATTGAAAATTCTCAAGTTCACGTCGGCCACTTTGGCGCGAGGCTGCGCTGCGCTGCGACGAGGATTGTTTTTACTCAAAATGTATGCAAATTCCGATCAACTTGATTCTGTCATCGCGAGAGAGATCTATCTATGAAACTGTGATGCTCTGTCCAATATTATTATGCATATTAACTCTCCTCTTCCCTATTGTTTCTAAATGTGAGGAGGACTTAATGGACAAAATAAATTTGAGAAGGCAAAAAAGGCACACATTTTTTTTTCGCAAATGGCACATTTGTCGCTAGTACCAGCTACCATAAGGGATCATCAGCCAAAAATAAAATGATGCTCGTGATGAAATATTGTGCTGCTGCTGCTGCATTAAATATACATAAATATGTGTGTAGGGAAGCCAAGGTGTGCATGCAAAAAACTTGCATGCCCCTTTGCACTTACGACGCTCAGGCTCATCCTCCAAATAAACAACTTTGTATACACAACTAAATAACTACGTGTTTGTATTGGTAGAGTAATATTAAACGATTATTTAAAAGAAAAAAAAACGAAGTGAATGTCCAAGTCCACCGTGTCACGGCATTGTCCTAAGCCATGAGGTCCATGAGGTAAAAGGAAGATAGTTATTATTATATGTTATTGCATTATTGTTTTCGTAGTCATCACTTCACCTTTTTTCTCCTGCCCACGCAATTTTCAGTGAATCCAATCTGCATGTATAGCGTCGTACTAGTGAAGTCTACGAAGTGAGTTTTTTTTGTTTAGTGCGGGGTCCTCCTAACAGCGAGCGTATTTAATAAATGATAATAGTTTTTGGAGTCTTCTCATCTCGTCGTCGTCGACATTTCGCTGCTCTGCGCATACAACACACGACCATGTAGGCCAAGAGGGTACTATTCCATTTCATGTGAGTACCTACCTACATACTGCAGATCAGATCCCAAAGCACACGTTTTTCTCTTCTTCTAGGGACAACGATAGTAAGTAAACCCTTATATTATGCATATTCATAATATATAGGCAAAGCGAGTGTGGAGTATATGGGAGAGCGTTTATAAGACAACCTTAAAAAATGAATAATTTGACAAGGCCACTTGGAAATAGATGCTTTTGGGATCACAAACCAGTGAGCGACGAAGCTTGAAAGAGAATACCACCATCACCACCACCACCACCACCACCAGTACTACAGCAACTGCTACACCAGAAGAATTTTTTATGCATGCACTTGTTGCTTTGGGTTTGCTTGCTGTATATGTTGGTGGATTGCCTCAGGAATTTCGACATATTTACATGAGCAAACACAAAAGGGAGACATGGAGGCGGTAGGCAGAGTTATGTTTCATTGTTTACCAAAACTACCAACTCACTTCTGTATATTTTCCGTCCATAATAATAATAATGGCAATAGGAACGCACCGTTTTGACATTCACCAGTCAATTTAGAAATAGGGCAGAAGGGGAGAGAGGGAAGTGTGTCTTGAGATATTTTTGTTTTATTAGAGTGACCATGCACAACTACGTCATCCTCATCATTCATCATTAAATGGGAAATGTAGAGGATTGACCTGGTATGGGAAGCACGCCGCGCTCCATTCCACCACCATCAGTGCTCCGTCAATTTCTCGATTACACTCTCATTTTTGGGGAAAAGGGGAGGGAAAGGGGTAATTATAGTAGGATCACAGATACTCCTTTGAAGGATGCCATTGGCACTGTCAGCAGACATCATAGACTTCCCATTGTTCTCCACTAATGTCTGGGCCATCGATGACGCTAAAAGTGGAGTGCAATAAGTGCAGAGAGATGATGATGATGATGATGGTGATGGTTCAAGCGGTTTCACTCTTTTTTTTCCTTCTATATCCGTTACCCTCTCCAATCATGCGGAGCGACAGATATTGAAAAGTGTTTCAGGACTCACATTATATTATCATGTGAAATGGTACCTCAAACCCAACTGCTACTAACGCTGCTGCTGCATCAGAATGCATTTTGCGCCCACGAAACGAAGGAGTGGATTGGACTCTTGTGTGCACATTCAAACTGCCAACTTTGTACATGTATCGTCGTTTGACTCTGTGCCATTTTTTCCCAATTACGTCTTTCAAAGGGTGGGTGAACCGACGACAATGTCGTCTACTTCCTTTTCTCTTGCTTTGCTGCTGATGCTGTTCGCTCTGTGAATTTCCATCCATTTCCATACCCTTCTGCTACTTCCACTTCACGGAAATAGCTACTAGCACTTGGGCTGAGAACTTTGTTAAAAAAATCGCTCTAATGCTAATGACCAGTTTTGCTTTACTTGCACTTGCTTGGCTTTGCTTCTTCCCGAGCGAACTACACAAATTCTTACTATTTTTCCCCTCTACTACTTACTACCCCTTTGTCGAAACCACACATTCGAAATCAGCAAAAATTGGAGGAGGAAAAAATTTGTACATTGACTTTGTCATCATTATTATCATCGCATCATGACTATCATATCATGAGCAACAGTAGCAGCCAGCAGCATCAACATTCCGAAACTGACAGAAATGGCAGAATCATCTCATGCCAGCTCTCCTTCTTTGCCAGGTTGTGTACCCAGCCAGCAAATGAATTTCAAACACTTGTTTGCCAACCTGAAGAAAACTGAAAATGAAACGATGACGACACCGACCACAATCAGTGGTGGTGGTGGTGGACTGCCATAGAGCTCCATCATCATAACGTTTTCCCGACTGGAGAGTTTTGCTTTTTATGCTTCACGAAACTTTCCGCAGATTATCCAGATTTAATTGGCTCAATTCAGTGGGAAAAAATGGCACGACTCGGCAGCAACAGCAGCAACAACAACAAAGCCAAAGCCAGCTCACCGCCTACCCCAACCAACCCTCCTTATGACTACTTACCAGTCTTTTTTGGGACTACGCTACCTGACAATGAAAAAATGAATAACATATTTCATATTTGCACTCCGCCACTACTCCAACCAGGAGCGAGGCTTCTTGATTGAGCCAAAAATTTATTTTTCTTCTTCGTATGTGCTCCTCAAATTATGGAAGCAACCGTCTCCGTCTTTGTGATCATCCTCATCAAAAACAGAGAGAGAGAGAGAGAGAGATCCTATCATGTACAATTCCTCTAAGTGACTCTTTTTGTTATTTATGTAATAACAACGATTACTTCACCTGCATTCCTCCTTGTTGTGAGGTGAGAGAGGGAGAGGAGGAAAAAAATAAAATACATTGCAAACATGTTCCTTTTTTATTTTATCCAAAGATATCGTCGTACTTTACACGACAGCTAAACAATTTTTTTTTGCCAACAATATATATTGCAAAGAGGATGATGAGAAACCGCAAATGAGAAGATATAATATTTTCCCCCGATGTCAGACTGGAGGAATCTTGTTCAGACACCTCTTCCTCTAATTTCGCAAAAGGTATTTTCTAATTTGAGTAACTCAACCTCAAATTTTCTGGATCCAAATTCTCCTGAGCAATTTCGCTCACTCAATGAGTGTAACACACGGATGAGCTTATCAGCTAATCAGAAACATAGATATGTGTTTCCTGAGCAACCTTTCAGTTTTTTCTCTTCATGGAACACCCTCAACTTGTGTGAACCTCTTCTCTCTCTCCCTCTCTCTCCATTATGCAATTCTCGTAAATCCTTTTTTGCTGCCTGGATTGACATGATAACCAAACAAAATGGGAGGTTGGCCAGGAACAAGAGAAGAAAAAAAAATCGTTTTGGAAAGATGAGCAAGCTCAAAAAGATCAGCTTACAAAGATTCCATTGTTATGTAGTGATTAAACCAACAAGATTTATTCAACGAAAAAAAAGATGTGTATAATTGATATTAAAGAAAGGCTCGCATTTCTGGCATAATACCATGTAATAATATTGCTCCATATCCACATCTATAGCAGCGTTTATCCCAAAGGTAAATAATACCATGTGTGTTTAAAGGAGTGTAGTTAATCACACTTTTAATTTAGTCTTGTTGATCCTTGCGCGATGCATATATCCATAAATTTTCGTATAGAATTTCACGTAATGATAGCAAACCACGTCGCGTCACCGACCTTGCACACTTGTTACAAAAAGGGATTTTCTGCTGTTTTCTCGTATTTGTTCCCAAAAGCTTACGTAAATAAACCAATAATAAAGTAATAAAATAAGAAGGGATAGAAAAAAGAATTGAAACCATATAGGTTGACAAAGAGGAGATACAGATGCAGAGCTGAAATTAGATTCGCACAGAGTGTGTCTCACATACGTGCAAGGACAAGTTTTCGCTAGAAAATTTTCAACTCCTTGTCAAGGTCCTGGGACACGAGACGACGACGACGACTGTTGCAGTTTTTCACACGTGAAATATCCATAACGCGGAAATATGCAGCTAATTTTGCACACCGCGTGATAATGAACGAAGAAAACTGCTGAGGAGGAATATATGGGGCTGCGCAGAAATCGTCGTCGTCGTCGACTTCTAAAATATTCATCGACACGATGTTCCCAAATTGCAATAAAGGAAATTGAACTTTCAATTTAATTCGAGACCTCACTCCACTCAACTCCATCATCATATACATATTATTATATTATATGAGACTTTGAAGGAAACAATGTATACCTACATGTAGGGAAACTTTTGTAGATCTCGCGTGCCGTTTTGATTTGACAACGCTACGCTAATGGTAGTTTTATCACCAAAAAAAGTCACTGCGCACACAACAATAATCGTACCGTGATGGACATTTGGACAAACAGTAGCTGTTCATTAAAAATGACTACTGCCGACTGCCATGCCGCCGCCGCGCCGAGACATAATTTTTGTTGTCAAAAAGAGACAGCAATAATTATAATACCCTCCACAAAGTGCTTGCTTCCCACAAAACATGAGTCCCATACACGTCGCGAGATTGTGTACTTGGAACAAGCCAAAAAGGAAATTAAAAATTTGTTATATCGCACTACTTACTATCCATCCCTTTCTTTATTCCAGCTCATTGTCGCACTTGTAGCGAGAGATAAATGAAATAATCATAATAATTATCATCAAGTCCATTACATGACATTATTATGATCCTTACGACGAGGGGATATAAAAAAAGGAACTGAGCACAACTCGCTACTCGTTTTCAAAACAAAAACAAGTAAAAAAAACACATCAACTCGCACATTTGTTTGCAGCAGCTTTTATGCAAAAAAAGAAGAAATAAATAAATAACAAGGAGTCTATGTATCCTCATGTAGCCACTTACGACGTATACATATACCCCTCAAGAGATTTTTATGACACCAAGTCCAACCTCATTTTCTTAGCTTTTGTGAAGGGCAAACGGAAAGTGCAATGCTGCACGGGAAGAACTGAACACAAAGCTGGTGTGTGACGAACAACAATAAATTTTTTCGTCTCTCTGGACTCTCTGCATTCTTGTAATAATAATAGAAAAAAAAGCGTGATCATCGCTAGTGAAGATGAAGATGCTCGATCGTCGTAACTCGCAGTAGCTCGAAACTCGAAACTCAAGGGAAGCATGCTTAAAATCTATTGTTTTTGTGAAGAAATTGCATCTCCAATAATTCAACAACCGTTTACGCTGTTTTCCTTGTAAATTATTATTACACAACGAATATACATGTATATATAAATATGGTTTGTGCTACAAAGGGGCATTCAAGAATATCACCTTTTGCTATAGGTGTCCGTCGCAAAATCTACTCACTCATGCATGCCGTGCAGAAATTTATTGGAAGCAAAAAAGAGCAGGCCGCAATGTGGTTACTGCTGGTATAAAATGACAGGAGTAAAATTGTGCGTTTTCCTTTTTCTTCCTGATATTTTCACATGTATGTAGTTAGATTTACATATACGAACGAAAAGGAGGTGAGCATTTAAATGTTTCATTTCATTGTCCCTTTACTCCACCAGCAGGTTTTTATAGGGTAGTAATTACGTTTGTATAATGATAATTATTATAATTTGGCCCTGGACAAGTGCATGCATGTCCAAGAGATTTACGGGCCCTATAAACCACTCCACTCAAATTGTAATTCTCGTGTCTCCCTCCGCATCCATTGCGTCGTCGTGTAGAGCCATCTCCACAATTTGGCAAATGCGATCATCTTCATCTCTGAAAACTGGTATGGTGCATCTTAGACTGCGTATATATATGCCAACCGGGATGATGTAGATGTTTGAGTGTATCATCATCGTTATCCTCTTTTTTAGAGTGTGCTGCTATTCCCCAAACATATATATATACTCTTTTATGTTTACGATGAAGTTAACTGTAGTTGGAAACATCGAGCGGACTCACTTTGTCGCTGTTTTTGATTGTTATCATCGTCATCATCGTCATCATCATGATGATCATCATGCTAGAAACTCATCATGATTCGTTAACGTTATTATTATTATTGTTATGTGACCAATGACCATATTATTGTTGGCGACTTGTATTGAGCATTTGTGTGCTTTGTACTTGTGACGAATATTTTACCGTGGAGGTAACCATTTAATCGTTTTGTTGGCTGCTAGATAGGGAAAAGGGTTGAGTTGAGTGGCCAAAATGATGATTATTTTTGCTTCTTTTTTTAATTCCATTCCGTGTGTGGGCAGCTTCAAGGCTAGGAACGCATCGCATTCCCGACAAATCTCATATCGTCACATCGAGTAAGCAGTTTTTCAGAACGAAAAAAAGCGTGTGCATATTTACTTTTCATCATGAATTTGTAATCAATGTCCACATTAATTAATCAACAGCAGGCTTGCAGAAGAGTCCCTAAAATTCGAAGATTATTGGGATTCACGTATTATTCTCATGTTTTCACAGTAAAACTAGAGAGATGGGGAAGTACTTTATTTGTATCCAAGTCAGTCTTCACTCACCCTTTCCATCCAACAATGACAAACTATTATTATTATCTTCATCTGGTAAGACTAAAACGTTTTTCTGTCTAGGTACACACGTAAGTATTTTTTATGTTGGAGTGACCCTTGTAAAAGATCCTACATGATTTGTACCCTTCAAAATGACAATATCTTATCTTTCCTGCTGTTAGCCTAGTTAATCAACAATAAACGTTGGTCCTCCCTCCCTCTCCCTCTTCGACAAGTAGGCAACCCACGAATGGACAAAAAGGTACCTACTACCATCCTCCTAAAAGACGGACTGTGTGTGCATTTGAAAAAAAAATGAAAAAAAAAATCCTTTAGTCCCGTCCCACCTAACTGCTGAGTCAATCAAACAAAAAGATGATAATACTAATGAGTGTGCCCATTGGCATAATTTTGTACACCCACAACAGCAGAGACAGGCTGTGTATTCGAGTAAAAGAAGGTAATCAGCAGTGTCCAAACACCAAATTATGCCTGATACTTTCAAGTTTATTACAGTTTCACGATTTATTTCCATTCAGCATGATCATTCCGACGTATGACTTATTTGCTTGGTTAAAAAGGGTATAAGGAGAGAAGAGAAGAAGAAGTGTGTACGTGCGTGGCGTAGTACATGGCATCTGTGATTGTTTTTTGTGTTTTACCCTTTTTTGCATTTTTTTAATCTCCTTCATTATCATTATCACCAAATGCCTGATGTTTATTTCCCCAAGGAATGCAATGCCACCAACAACGAGCTGCATTCTCAAAGGATTTTTTTTTAATTAGTCAATGAGTGAAATTAATTTGGGAATAGTTTTTTCATCTTGTCATTCCACCATGTTAACAAATTAATTTCGTTTTGAGAAAATTAACCAAAATGTCATGATCACCACGGTATTGTTTTGTGCGTTGTTGGTGTGATGTGATACGGTCGCCATTTACCATCAGGATGACTTGATTGAGAAGGAATGTTATTTTTATGTGTACCTGTGTAGTAAATTGACTATAACACGCTCAACTCTCTTCCTTTTTCTCTTTGATGATGAATAATATCCATATTATTATTATTCATCATGGGTAATTTCTGTATTATTGACAAAACTAAAAAGCTGCTAACACCTCGACAGCACGGCATCATCCATCGCATCGCATATAGCTCATCATCGCAATTGCGGTAAACGATATAAAGCATTCAAACTACGTGATCCAGCGCTATCCCTCCTCCTGTCTCAAATAATGATCAAACTTCAAAAAGTCTACAAAAGACTATCAAAATTACGACCATGAGACTGACTGTCCGCGACCAATGATAAATGTCCCAAAAGTGCCAAATGGCAAACGAAAAATATGATTATGGTCAAGGGGATCCTCCTGCCTGCCTCTGATCTTGCACTTGCATTCCCAATTCCCATTCCCATTCCCATGCAGTTACAGTGGCAGTGATGCCGATGATGATGATGATGATGCAAGCATTAAAATTGGTTATGATTACATATTTTTATATTATGCAAAAACAGTGGTGGCGGTCGGTAATTGATGAGGACAAGAAAAAAAAGTGGTGGAAAGCGCATTCATTATTCCAATCAATTTCCAGAAAGAGACAAAGGCTTCTCAAATTTCCCTAATTGAATGACTAATTCAGTAAAACCAACTATACATATACGACGCATCTTTGTGTAAGAAAAATTCCTAGCCAGCCAGCACCCTCCAGAATTGAGTATTAACACAGCACTAATGCCGTCATCATCAGCACCCTGGTCATTTGTCGACGAAAATCCTTCGAATTAGTGAGCTCGGACAATGGGGAGACGACACGTGAACAATTTCTCATCGGCTCATTGGCTCATACCTACATATCGGCATAAAAAAGTGCTTATGTAATGCACACGCTCCGTTTCTCCTTTTCCCAATCAATGAGACAAGAAGACGAGGTCCGAGAGCAAAAACAAGTCTTAGAGAGAAGCCGTCCGTAGTCCGTAGTCCAAACAAACCACGTCTCCACGAAAAGTTTTGACTATGCGACTATGCCACCTTGACATTCAAACATTAATAATAAATAAAAAAAGAGGATTATGAATGAGATGCTGTTGTAAAAAGAATTCATGGCTTTTTTGCTGCAACAAATAATACGATACGTAGTAGTAGTATGGTCTTATGGTCTATGAGCATGGCTCTTCTATATTTCTTTTAAACCTCGACCAGTATCAAGCTGCACTGCCGTGTGGCTGCATGTTGTGCTGTGCTGCGATGAGAGTACGGGTGGATCTTTTTAATGATAATCAGTCTTAATGATCTCACCCATCAAAAAATCACCAGTTTTAGTTACTCTTTCTCGCACAATGTGCACGTAACTGAGCTGAACAAGTCATCCTACCCCTCTGATTTTTGTTTATAGGGCTGTGCACATTCTAGGTTGCGTTGTTGCGGCGTTGAGTCAGCTGGCGTTTGAAGGTGGAACAGGAACGAGCGACGCTTCACAAAAATCATCGGGGAGAAAAAAAAATTATATTTTTTTTGAGTAAAAACTGGAGAGATTGTTGTCTTTAAGCCTGCCTCCTCCAACCTGGGAGCTGTCAAGTCATGAAAATGAAATTCTTTCCTTGTCATATCATCATCAGCATCGTCGTCATTTTTTTTTTCTACTGAGGATTCCACTCATTTTTTTTGCTACCTCACTAGTTTTATTATATAGTTTTTTCCTTCTTTCTAAACGGGGATGATGAGAGAAACAAAGTGTGCAGATTGAAAAAAGTGTATGTAGGTATATGCAATAAATGGTTGAGTCCGCACACTTTATCATTTTGTTCCCCCTCCCTCCAATCTTCTGATTGCGGTTAATTTGCTCCAAGCTCCTGAGTCAATTTTCATATGCGGAATC
>JAANSN010001966.1:0-27919 GCA_036850665.1 Dicranocentrus wangi | reverse complement strand
CGTCTGAAAGCTTGACGGGAGAACTCGAGAAATAATTTAACTGTACCACACAATAAGAGCATAAAATGGTCGTTATATTATATTGGTGATAAGGTAGGTAGGGGAGGGAGAACTTAAATTAGTTCTTCGTTGTCAGCATACGTTTTAGTATACATCATGGAATATGACAAACGACAAAGTTATCTTCCCCCTCCACGATAATGTGGAGGTAACGAACCATAACCTTATTGCTATCAAAATTTAGTTATTATTGCTTCATTAAATTTTGATTACACAAGTCATGGAAGCAGTTATCTCCTGAATTCGTCTCCTACAATGATCATGATCCTTATCAAAGTCATAAGTATGTGGCACATGTCAATTGTCAATGATTTTGCAATTAGCATAAGCATCACCCTCATCCACGATTCATAGGCTGTGGTCAACTTAAAATGCAATTAAATGCGAATACATTATGTCACACGTACTGCATTGTACTCGTTTGAGCGTGTGACACGTACCCTGATACACTGTAATTCCACATAGATTTGCCATCTCGTAAACACATGATTGGATTTACTGAATTTATTCACTGACAGTTTTCAATGACAATTCAAATTGTTCGAATTACCAGCCATGAATCAGCAATTGAATCCTAATGATCTGTTGCTACTGTCAAAGTTATGCTGTTGCTAGAAAGCAGTCTTGAATTGAAAATGCTACGTGAAATCTCTAAAAGTAGTTTGGCTCCTATGATGATGTAAAGGCATAATAATAAAGGTCTTTTGACAATCGAAGCGGAGTTCATTATTATTCAGTCAAAATTGCAACTCACGCATAACCAAAATGTTGACGTACAAGAAAACTAAAGGGATGGATGCGTAGAATAGAAAGACGCAGGATGTTGAAGGGGTAATAAAATCCATGTTTTTGAAACGTTTAGGTATGCTCATGCTACCCCTAGAGTGACAATTAATTTTACAAGTACTACCTCTTAGCGTGTGCGTGTAATTTTGGAATTGGGATTTTTAATATTTTTTTTTCTTTTCAAGGGCTTCTTTAGGAAGTATAATGTGCTACTGCCGCACTTATATACCTTCATGAATTCCAGGATTAACATTTTAGTCATGGGAAAACAATTTTGAAATTAATAGCTGAGCTAATGACAAAAGCTGTACAATAGGGAAACACGTGCGAAGACATGAGCCAAAGACGTAAAAAAGGGCTAATGCTTAAGCCTAATTGTCGCGAGAATACATTTTTTTGTATCTGCATGGAATATTAATCATGGAGGCAAAAAAAACTGTAAACAAAACGCCCATGAGGGAGGCGAAGTGACAATAATAAAGAATGCAATGGATGGATGTAGATAGAAAGTGAAAAACTGTCTTTTATGCCTATGTACATATATACTAAAGTTGGTACTTTTGAGAAGTTATGGTTGCAAACAGTGTCTGGGCTGAGTGTTCTGGTGAAATTTCCTTCTGCGTCTGTTAGCTAATTGCTTGCGGCTTCAAGCTGAGCTACTTATATGTCGTATTGTTTTTTGAAACGCTTAATGACAGCCGCACCTGAATTCCTAATTGGCAAATTATCTTATGCGTAGAGAGCCGAGGAAGGTAGACAAGGCTGTAAAATGACCAATTCAATATAAGGAAAACCAAATCCCATGCTGAGCATATCAAATTCATGGTGAGCAATTAGGTAATTTAGAAACATTGCATCGCACAGGGCACAGGTGCGCAGCGATTAAAATTGAAATTCGGAATGTTTGTTTGTTTGGCTGCGGTTACGCCACACATATTGGAAATCATGATGGCAGTCACATCACAATCTTATGTTACACAATCCATACAGGTGGGTGTATGCAGAAAAAGGTACTTAATTACATATCTTCAGTGCCTTTTAAACGTGTATTTTATTACCTATTGATTACTGGAATATCGAATCCTTTCGTGATCCACTCGATACCAGCGGGAACAGCAATGGTAAGCAGGAGTCTTGCTCTTCCTGTTGCCTTGCTTTCTTCTTCGAAAGCTTCTCGGAGTTCCTGAAAATACATGAAATAATTAATATGATGAGCACTTTTTGTCAACGAGCATTTCTTCCCAGAAAAAAAACTGTCACCGGATGTCGTCCCCAATAATCACCGCAACAATAAAAACACTTAATTATACCCGTGTTCTAGAAATGTCGGAAAGAAAACTGAAAGTGTCTACAACGCTGAGATATTTTATATAGCCTGAAGCCAGAATTGTGCGTTTTGTGTACTTTGGGTACCTCATTCAACCTCATTAAATCATTTATGTGCGTACACTTATAATGAATGAAACGATGTTAATCGCAAGTAAATATCTTCTATAGGCGTATGCTGCATGCATGTGTAGACCAACATAAACCTACGAGTTAAAACTGTAACACGTTTTGCTTAGGGCGTTTAAAAAAGGGTGTGTGAATGTAGGCCAAGGATTCCACATTTAAAGAAACAACCACATTTTTATTTCATTTGCTTCTGTATTGTAGCCTAAATATAAAGAAAAAATCCTCCCTCCCAGAAATTGTTTGAGTTGGTATTCTTTTTCTTCAATTGATTCTCATACTATTTATAAATGATTTAAAGTGGATTACAGGTTATGACATGATCAGGTACGTACGACGACTTTGCTTTGAGTCACGAACTCATATATTTCAATTTCAGCTTCAGCGGTTCATTATTTCAATAAAAGCGTACTAAGGAATCCTTAAATCAAGCTTTAAAGAAGTGATAGCATTTTGGCGTGGCCTGTAATGTATAATCCACATATATTAGCCTACCGGTTCTTCTACTGTTTTACGCTAAAACACACGCGTTCATAAAAGTACGGGTGCATGAAAATGAAAGCACGAATACCATGTTGGTAATTATGTGATCTAGATTAATTTTCAAAAAAAAATTTGTGACCATCCGGCTCCAATTTATTGCATTGTGGTAGCACATAAACTGTGGATGTACATTTGCATTACAATTGTTTTACTGGTTAATTCACACTGCGCAGTTAATTGTTACCTTTTTCATGAATATCAAAGAATGAAAGGGCTAACTCGTGAAGGGAGGGCGTGTTTTGTGAATTTCTATGGTTTATTGTTCGTGCCAATTTTTATGACAGGAGCGAACTAAAATAAATCGTTGTCCGTGTTTACGTATTTCTACGAAAAAAATTCACAACTGTCTCTCAGAGTCAGTGTGTCAGTCAACAAGCTAACCTTTCATTTTTACAATCTATCTAATTTAGACAAACCATTCAATTTGGAAGTCTTGGATGTAGGCACAAGGCGGTACGGAACGGTACTCGTGAAAAGTGGAATTGTTTGCGAGATGCTCGTCACAGCATCGTATAATTTATTTATTTAGATGACGGAAATGCAGGTAACTTGGCTTGACTTGATCTGGAAATTGCATCTTGTAAATGCTCTCATTGATTTCAATATCGCTATATGAAACCGCATGAACTTCTCAACTCATATCCACTTGCCACAACGCAGCATTCCTTTGCATTTTTGTCAACTCATGGATTTTCACATGTTCTGTTTGATCAGCAAGGCATAATGCTTAATGCGTAGTCGTGTTTTCAGGCAAAATTTTCTTTGTCAAATCCTTCAGACACAAGTTTTTGTTGGTATAATGTGCCTTGTCTTTGTTCATGAAATTATTTTACATGGGAAAACTTTAAAATTTATTATAACTAAGGTAAAATGATATGTCGATAATAAAACGTAAACTGCACACATTCTTAACACCTTAACTAGCCTAATACACCTCCTCATCTATTACCACATTCTACGGCCTGGGAACATTTCCACCTAAGTTCATATATCCCACCCGTCGCACATAACAGAAAAAAAGTTTGCAAGAAGGATAGTCAAATATAAGTAAGCTTTTTAAAGTTTCCCTTTGTATAGTTGTGAACCATTGTGCACCACTTTGCAAGATATTCTCTACGTGCCTGAATCGAAACAAATGTCGAAGTTTTAGTCTTTCAAGGGAAGTCATTTACGTGAGCTATATATGATGTTATAGCTTGCTCTGAGATTTTGTTAAATTTGTTACGTTTTTTTATTGAATTTAGTAAAGGGGAGAAGGCTATGTAAACATAAAACAGTGATTACAAATGAACTTTCATAATCTCAGGTTAAGGTTTCTCAAAGTTGCCACATAACGATGATACGATATGTAAATAAGTACATGGTTTCAGTGAATAGTATGCGCAGAACCGATCGACGACCAAAGTAAAGCAAGCTGCACGTTTTTCTCTAGAATTCAACAATGCTAAAGGAATTTTTCATGGCTATTGTATTGCATATGTATATCGTGTAGCATTAATAACAGTAGGACAATGATGGGACAACACAGAAATGCTTTTGGATTTCTCATAAATAATCAGCCAAAGGCCAGCCCCATGATTTGTGGCAGTCAGGGTCAGATTACAGGAGTGAGTAATTTTGTTTAAGCACGAAAAATGGCTTGGTGGTAAAAACATTCACAAATCACTCTAAAAATAGTATAGAATTTCAAGGGAGCTTGTGCTATTGAGCGAAAAAAGGGGAAACTATTGTGGGTTTATACCTTGATATACAACGCATAGTTCTTTTTGTCCTCAGGGACACCACCTTCTCTGGAAGCGGGGTATTCCCAATCCAAGTCAAGTCCATCAAAGTGATATTGTCTCAAAAATCGAATGGCATGCTTGATGAAGGTTTTTCGACTTTCACTGTTTGCAACAAGGTTGGAAAACCTTCTGGATCCTTCATTCCAACCACCGATTGCTATAAGTGTCTTCAAGGCCTTGTTATAGGTTTTCAAGCCGTTGAACTTGGTATATCCACCTGGAAGATGAAATGAGATTGTACATTAGACCCCACTAGCTTGACATGAGGGACATGAGTCATGATGATCGTAAATAACGTAGTCATTACCTTTGTCAATGTCCTGATACTTGTCAAAAGGCTTAATTCCGGAATCGGACGTGAGACCTCCGAAAGCATAAACAAGATGAGTGCACAAATATGGATTAATATTATCCGGGAGGAACTTGGCTGGTCCTTGTCTATACGCTGACCAGTTTGTGTAATAACAAACTACACGTTTTTCATTGTTTTTTGCAGTGGCGGAATCGACAAGATATGAACACAGGACTAGAAGGGCTACTAAAACTATTCTACGGGGAGACAATGTATTTTTGAAAATACGATATGAAGCTAGTTGACATTGACGGTGCGTTTTATGAGACGTGGAAATATTTAAGGGGGATAACTGAGATTCTGTTTTGTCTGCACTACACTCCGTGGTGACGTTCATCGCCTCGAACCCTCCGGGTGGACCGGATGTGTCTCGCATCTGAAAGATAAAAAAAAGATTGATGTATTCACTATATTCTAATTCCAAATATGTCATTATTGATCTTTGCCATAATCAAAATCACAGCCCTAATTTGTAATCAGTTCATTTCAAGTTTCTATTTTGAATTACGCTAGTCCTCCGGACCATTTCAATATCTTATCTTTTGATTCACTTTTTCTTTTAATACAATTTCTCATTTATCCTTTACTGACATAAATGGACACATACGTCAGCCTGTTTTGATTTCGATAGAATAGATAATACATAAATATTCGACTGCATAATCTTCTAATCGAAATTTAAGGGCAGGGTCTCATGAATTTTATCCTTGAATTGAGATAATGTAACGAGGTGCAATTTGTAATAATAGGAACCTTGTTAGGGAAGGAATTCCCTACTTTGTTGCCGTCATTGTATATTCCCTTTGTTCAAGGCATTTAATCGTATCACAGCTTCTGTGTAAGAAATACAAGTAGTCATTTTTTATTGATTCATGTACAAATCTCTTACAATAAGAATCTCTGCATTCTACGATATTATTGCTACAAATACCAATTTAAGCACCTATTGCTGCATCCCTGTTTATGAGTCTCTATCAACATAACTTTAAAAAATTCCAATGCCACGATACATGCCGCTAGAAGACAGGAGACAGAGTCATATATGCATAACATTGTACTCTAGTCTGAACAAACTGGGCGGGTCCCTCTTCTCCCAATTGTCCATTAAGAGAAGTAATTTCATATTAAAGTTGTGATCGGTATTCGGAATCAATCTCACAGCTACCTGAAATCACGTATACTACATATTGTGTAACCCCATCATACTTATAATATCATTATCACTCATGCAATCTCTACCTGTTGCTACCATTATCATCATTATTGTTATGATCTGCATCACAAACTAAAAATGATCACACATCCCAGGATACGTTATCTATCTATAAAGAAATCCTATCCACACCTTAATCTACCCTAATATATTCTTTCGGAACTTTTTATTAGTGTAGCCAACTTTGCACTACTTTGAAATAGACTAAATTCCTCCGAGATCATGGCAAAAAATGGACATGCGATTATACGATTGGCAAATATAGGGGATTGTCTAAGTAATTCAAAAGAAGTGGTAGGTTTACCCATATCTTTTCCCAAAAGACCACATATATGTACATATTACGTCCATCCATGCAATTCAACATTTAAAACGACGAAACCAGCAATATACCACCTTACTCAAACTCTTACTAATAAGTAGCTTAAGAGGCAGGTCCATCTAACCCAGGTGATGTCGTTGCGTTACATTACATATTATATGCGGAGCTCCTTTAGTTGCTGCTGATTGCAACTAATTTTTGCTCCTATTATATCCTATATCTCATCATCATTATCATCATCCTGCTTAAATTCTAGCACTTTTTCTATAATAAAAAAGCACACCAAAGGACTTGTACGACTAGTAAGATTGTTTGTTAACTGAATAGAGTGCAAGTTGCACAACTTTATAATGAAGTCGTTGCATTTTTTCTGTGCTCGAATGCAATCAATGAAAAAATCGCATTTCTTTCCCAAAGCCAAATCATGTGTATGTAGAGAGTGCAGACTCATGGCTCATGTATGTTTGCTTTAGTGTGATAATACATGCTACATGGCACAATATGTCACTCCAATTTCAATTTCATGTATCACACTAACTAGGTATCCGTCAATGGCCTGCAAATAATACTTAATCGTAGTGCCTACGAGCACAAATTTTATGTGTATTTTAATAGGAGAACGATATTCTCAAGTTAATTTCCACATGTAACTTTGTCTTGTTCCGATTTTTATTTCACATATAGTGCGAAGTACGATCACCTCGCCGTCTTATTAATATAGAAAAACATGCATACACAGCAGAAACCTCATTTTTTACTTATTACTAATGCCAAATAAATTTTCCACTCTTGTCAGCAAATGAGTCACCGTGATATCATTAAATCAAGGCAATATCCTATTTACTCTATGTGTTCTTAATGTGGAGTGCGCAAAAAATGCAGTCAAGATCCGCAACCCGTTTTTTGCAATGATTCATTTGAGCCACGCCAAAACTCACAATAATGATATTATTATGCTCTTGCCATGATCGGCCAAAAACCAAAAGATGTGATTTTTGTAAAAAAAAAAATGAAGCAATTCAAATTATCACTTATCTCGAATTTCTTTCTTCACCTTTATCAAATGTTTCACGCACGAGTTTACGCATTATTACATTTAATATCCTATTCTTTTTTCTGCGCTCTTTATGCTAGATGACACTCACATCATTAATCATACCTTTAGTGTCCATTCAATTCCAAATGCTGACTTGGAAAATGACAGTACAATTAACGTCATAATGTGTGGACATTCGTTTTCATCGTGAATTGCGTATTGGTTACGTATGTAATACCCCTTTCGTTGAAAGAAAAAGGGCTTCTTTTACCAACTCGCCGTCATCACCATCAATGAATATAGGAAAACGTTATATTTCTTTACTCATTATTACCCGAACACTCATATACATACTGCAAAGTCCTCATTGATATTCTAGAATTTTGAAACACTATTTTGTCAATGAAGCAAAAGATTTTGAAACACAATTTGTGCATCATTAACTTTGGTTTATTTTTGCTGTTATCTTAATATTCATCAAATTTAGACATTATCTTCTCCACTTGTTTATCCTCCTCAAGGCAGTAATATGTAAATACAAAACTGCTATAGCTTATTATAGTTATGCGAAGAGAAGAAGGAGGAGTTGTAGATTGTAATATTGTAAACCAGTTAATGACAAAAAATATGGTTAAACTTGACTCACAACAGCAATCAAAGTACATGTGTAAGTTTTGCTTGCTAAAATGTAATAATGAGAGTCAAGTACAAGTTTAAAAGTTTTGAAGTTAAATCACGTTATGCAAAATACAATGCACGCATACTTGTGACTATTCCCGATTGATGAAATTTTCCCTTGTATACTCAAGCGTACACGTTCAGTCAATACACTGATATCCGTTTCACAACAATTTTGTAGGGTCTGCAAGTAACGATCATAGCAAAGTAGGCGTAATGACGAATTAATTAGTGTTAAACATAGTATGCATTACGCGACAATGATAGTGTTTAAATTTAAAGTAATGACATGCTATAAAACCTGCACTTGACCAACAAATATGTTCGCAGTGCTTTATTAACCTGAGTAATTAGCGTCGATTTCAGTGTTGAGCATAAAGTAATTGTTAGCTCTTGCGTTGTTTTCTTGCATGCAAGTAAATGTCATATCATGTCATTCACCAATATCGCAAACTGGATCAATTGGGTGAGCAGTTGATGCACTTACGCGTGTTCTAATAATTACTTTTCCTTTATCCTTGTATTGCATACCAATATTTTATTTTACCCAGAAATCGAATCCAATTAGCCCTTAGCCCACTGTATAAATTCGTTTGAAGCATGTTGCGTAAAACTGTTGAAATGAAAGGGACAACCCACACGAACGACACATAGCCTTTTAGAGCATAAGGGGTCGTTATACATTTGCTATACTTTCATCGTATTTTAATAACCAAAAGAGAAAAACACGCTACACTTTGCATGCAGTCTAAATTTACACAGGCGTGCAGTTAATGTTTTACTTCAAACTTTTGAATATTTATAAGAATTTATAAGACTTTGTTTGATTTTTTCTTTGACTTCCTGCCTGCAAACTATCACTACCACTGTAAGATGTGTAGTGGACAATGACATACTAAAATATGGGAAGTACAAGTGGTTTCTTTGCCAATGCGTATGATCACCATATTCCTTATGCAATCTGGTAACTTTTTGGTATCATCAATATCTTCCAACATCTTCATCATGTAGCTGTATGCCATAAGACCAATAACTAATCATGAAAGGTTAGGTTATACGCAAAAAACATTAACTAACCGCATGTTTAGCGCTTCGGAAATGGGATAGTTACTGAGCAGGCGACCACAAAAAGTAATGATCATCCCAACATCATTTGCATCCATCGAATGAATTTTTTCCAAAATGTTATTTCACTCTTCAATGCACCAAGGGACAAATACAATGAAGGGATTCTATGTGAGGTTCGTTTCAAAATGGAATTGATTCAAGATCCCAGTCAGCTACTCTATTTTCTCTTTCTTGCACGATAAATGCCCAACGTCAAATGTATTGTGTGAGCTTGGTCAACATGCTAATTGTGCCCTTTGTAAATACGTGAAGTGCCATTTACTTAGTTTTTTTGGATGATAAACAATGACAATGACAAAACTGTAAGGTACGCCGGTCGGTGTGGTGGTATGATACAAAATGGGACGTACAAATATGCATATAGTTGCTTTGAGTACTGATGAAATACCGGTAGTGTGCAGGGCACATGTCTATACGTCTACCGTCCATTCATTCTCCATTCTAAGTGATTTGCTGTGAAGTAATGAACAGTTAACGTTTTTAATGGTAAACGCAACTTGTTGAGCATAAGTACATGGTTTGTAGTTCGATTGTGAAGTGAATGCGCAACACTCGGTCTACGTCTGCATTTTTTTTGGCAGACAACTTGCACACACACACAACCAACAAATAGTCATCTAGCCAATTTTATGACTCTGACTGAGGCTACGGGTTGCACCGGATTATCTTCCCATTCAGTCAGCGTATTACACAAACACAAAAAGGCAGAACGCAAATTGTCAATTGATATTTCGACAAACCAACCATGAAGAAATGGCCACCGCCAACGTACAAAACCCTTTCGTACACCAAATCATTTTGTAAAACACCACATTTCAATAGAGTGACCCTTGTTAGTAGAGTACCGGCAAGCCATTGTTTACTCCATTGTACGCATGAGTGGCGTAAAGAACATAGGAAAACACTCTAGTTTTATGAAAGGATAAACAAGCTCACAAATGTCATAAGTTTACAGAAACAGAAACTGGTAATGATAAAAGTGGATGAATAGGTAGCACTGGCACTAGCAAACCTTGTACCGAGGACGCATGAATGGCAATAACGATAATTTCTCAAATAGATGGGTCACGATACTGCACTTTACACATATGGCAATTTGTATTCCGTTTAAGGCATAATTTGCCATAGATTGGCTAGATAGAATAAAAGTTCAAACGAATTACGCATGCAGGTATAGATTATATAGTACCTGAAATAAATGAAGTGTGTAATACTGACAAAAACTATGAAATGTTCAGCAGTTAAAACTACAAATCTACTTAAATCGAGTAAATTCCTTAATTCGTTTAAGTGTCTTGTACACTGAGATATGTACAAGCCAAGTTTCTTAATTTGCGTTTTATAAAAGTTGCTTTATGTGATCAAAGAATGCTGTACAACAATTAGCGCTGGCTACACGTTCTGTTAGTCTGCTGAAGCTTTATGCAATACAAAATACACCATTCCGCGTCAACGGAATTTCCAGATTTTGTTAGCAGTCGTGGTCGAGGTACCTTTCCTTTTTGGAAGATTGGCTAAATTCACCCCAATTTAAATTAATCTAACACAAATATTTAGCCAATGAAACATTCATCGTCGACAATAGAGAACTGAAACTATTGTGGCGATTGTAAAATTCCTGTCTCAAAACATTACTATAAGTATATTGATTTTAGTTTCAACACGCATTCCTCACATATAAACATGCTTGTTCATGTATTCATTTTCTCCCTTAATATGATGATGTTGATTTTTCACATCACATCATAATTATGTCAGACATTACAAGATTCGTGAACTGCTACATGCAAAGTTGCAATCTTTCGGGTACAAGAAGAGGTGCTGTACGACGTTGTCAACCAAAATGAAATCTGTCATCCTCATTTTCAGAGTAATCAAATTTGACATGGCACATCAAAATGCTTTTTCCTCTTAGGAGTCTCCTACATTCCAATAATGATCAGGGTGAAAATAAGGTTAAAATTACTGATTGCGTGTACCATAACGTGTAGACGATTACGGGTTTCATGTCTCGAATCTTATAGTACTTTTATTTATAATACAAACTTAGCGACATTTTTGGGTCAAAGTTGTAGTCGTAGTATTTCGGCTATAGTACTTGAGAATAAAGTAAATAAACGGTTGTCCTCCCTTATCATTCAATTCATTGCGAAAAGTCCATCTTCTTTGTTGTAATATCCTCCTTAGCAGCATCAATCAGATAGCATGTTCCTTAAGCTAATTTGAATATCTTCTATATAATTAAGTCTCCGAGTTGTACTAGGCAGAATCGATTAGATTCACTAATTTAGTAATAAAATGTTTGCTGTCTACAGTCATGAAGTGGGATTGAAGCATATCCCACCGAGCCAGCGGTGTGGCACCCTTAAACCAAAACGTATCTGCAAATCATCCAAGTACCGTGATAGTGGGATGGGGTGGTTTTTTTTTATTGTACCTCTGCATATTAAAGCTTTTAATTAGCCACATTTTTTGTTAGAACTATTATCACACAAAGGGATTTTGTTTCAATATGATAAAGTGTTATGTTGTGTTTATTACTAGAGCACATAACATGCTGCATCTATCGAGTAATCCTACAGGAGGAGGGGCGATTCATTCAAAGGAATGAAATTTTCGTAATATTATGGAATCTGATTATCTTCGCCTCGCGTACGCGTATTTGATTATCTGTTGTAACGCAACTAGCCTTTAAAAATCTATT
The DNA here is from genome assembly GCA_036850665.1 of Dicranocentrus wangi. NCBI lineage: Eukaryota > Metazoa > Arthropoda > Collembola > Entomobryomorpha > Entomobryidae > Dicranocentrus > Dicranocentrus wangi. The sequence goes on along the minus strand of JAANSN010001966.1, from coordinate 15,861 downwards.
GATTTTACAAGAATTTAACATGCGGACATAAATAATCAATTTGTTTCCGATCATAATATTTTTGACAGACTTCAAGTCGGCTTCAGATGTGGTAAATTATTTGCTTCGTAGTGCGGATGATTGTATGGCCTAAGTCAAACACACAAGTCATCACATCACAGATTGATTGTCTGCTCACAGGTGATGCATTGCATGACCATTGCCTTATCATCATTACATGATCGGTGTTGACGACCATTATGAGCACTTAATAACACTATTCATGACTGATTGATATACTGATACGTACCCTTTGATAGCATTTTGACCCCTTTCGTAACAAAATATATGGTGGACGAATTACCAATGAAAAGCACTAGTAGCTCGGATGTGCATGCAGGCAGGCAGGCCACAATAAGTAAAATCTATTCATAAAAACCTGACATTATTCAGTATAAGCTACCTCCACTATAAAGTTTCAAAATTTCATCATTAACTTCATCACTATAATCTGATGTTAAAGGTTTGTAGTCGAAGTGTCGAACTTTTGTTTATTCATTTTATTCCTCAATTACAACGAAACAGCACCATGCATCGTGCAAAAGGAATGAATGACTGGGGGTTAGGGTTACTACTAAACTCCTAGAAAGGATATACATACATACATTGACTAGTGACTATGTAAATGTTAATGAAGTTTACTCATTAGGTAATCAAATCACAAATTATTCATCATACACGGTGGACTTGTAAATGGTGGACATCATAAACTTGTGCTGTTAAAATTACGTTATGGCGAAACAAAAAGCTGTTTTCGATTTTCATGGCATATACTCAAGAATTTACAAAAAAATAGGTCTTGGTCTCCGCTATGCAACATTTATTGTCGCGACGCAAGTGGTGGCGGTGGCGCATGACCACCACCAACCTTGTAATTAGTGATATTTACCAATAATCACACATGATATTCATACTTTGAAATATACACTAGTAGAAATGAGGATGCGCAGCAGACTTAATTTTTCAAGTCTTACCATTACAAATAGAATAGACCTATTTCTAAAAAATATAAGGTCAAATGAGCAATTATACCATGAAAAGTTATCCGTTAATATCGTTAATTCTGTAGACATAAATACTTAGATATCCGTCCGTACCGCCGCACCATAGCTATAGTTGCCTAATTTTGGTTATTTTCATCAATCATGAGCAGAACAACGTTGACTATACTATATGCTTATAAAGTAGAATTGCTTGATTAATAATAATCCCTATATAACCATGATTTATCTGTGTCTTCATTATCTACTGAAAATCAAATTTGCAAACTATAATTTGAAAATGTCCCCGTTTTTTTAAAATTCTACTAGCCAATTTGAATATGTAAAGGTTCATTTGTCCTCATAACAGACGGAGTTAGATGCTGGGCTGTATTTATCGCGAAATATGTAGTTGTCTTAAGTATTCCTCATGGTCCTGAAAAACATAAGCAGTCCTTCATCAACACAGCATTCACGAAATAAGATCCACCTTTGACCTTCGGATTTTCTTTTTAATTCCTATTTTGATAAGATTTTTGGAAATATATGCCAAAAGCGTTGTTTGCTTATATCAATCGTCGGTTTGACGAAGAATTTTTTGCAATAACATCATAGAATGTACGTAGGTAAGCAAAATGTTAAACTACCTAGATATGTATGTACCTATGTACACCATTGGCCAACATGCGCCGTGCACATTACACGTGCAAGTAAACTGATTTAAATTACATTATCATTATTTGTGAAGATCAAGACGGCTGGCTCGAGGTTTACAATCGTGAACAACTCAACAGCAGAAAAAGTGTGCATAATATGCAAATAACCAAGCATATAAGTATAGTCCATCCAACATCGTATACATCATTCAAAACTGAAATTTTCAAATAAAAACTTCGTTCTGCTTGTCCTTAGTTTACGCCTAAAATTACAAAAGGGCGATGCTCAGATTTCTTAAAAATTGCATGTTTTCTCGTTATTCTAGTGGGATGAAGAGTTGCCATACATGTTTGAACTGTTATGAATACACCTTTTATACATGACTGGCATACATAGAAATCCTCCCTCGATAACATTTTCAAATGTTTTCTTTCACTTTTTCTTATCTACTTTCATCTCCCATATTTTTTTGCTTTAAAACAATACCATAAGGTTTGATTTTGATAACTTATCATACTTCATCGTGTATGTTATAACATTTCAGAAGCACCAAAGCTTAATGCTTCCGTTTTCATGAAAATATTAAATAGCTAATTATGGCATAAGTTGTAAACCACACAAATTGAAATGGAAAACAACAATTTGTTCACATTTACAGAATGCACAATAAATTGTTAAGAAAAAATGAATCGATCGTTTGAAGAAAAATGCTATCCATTAGACAACACACGGTACTATTCATTGCGCATCGTCAATGAATACTCTCTACAGGTATCCCCTTCTTTATGCACATTCCCTAGCAAATACATAATGCATAATGCATACAACATAATATTACGTGAATTGCGCATGCATTATGATGATCGTAAATTGAAATGTGAGAAAAATTTGTTTGTCTGTATCATACAATAGAACACAGAAGGGTGGCAGTTGCAGGCTGCAGTCCTAACTGTTGTTCGTTCAGTCCTTCGTAAGAAACGATGTTTCCTTTAATACGTATTTCATGGGCTAAATGTTATTGGTCACAGTGCGGAATTAGAAATTTGATCATGAAGGAAGAAGATATACGAGGATTTAGTCGATTTTGGTGAAAGTGAGATGAAACAAAGGATGAGTGTTTGGGAAAACAAAGAAATATTATTTTGTAACATTAACTTGCGATTTCAATGCAAGAGCAAGCGAGATGAGATGTAGTCAACCAAGCGAACTGTTAGACATGCCCTGAGATAAGCTGTGATGCGAATGTGGGTGCGTAGTGGACGCTTAATATATGAAATGAAACAAATGTACAGGAGAGTTCCTTCCCTAGATACAACTTGATAACATGTACATGTATGGATAGCGTAGTAAAAAACTTTGAATCAGTTGATCCGAAATCCTTATTGCGAAATACATAGTATCAATCACGCAATGACACTTTGTCAGTTGACATTATTTGTTTCTTCGGGTAGCAAAACCAACGAATAAAATCAAATCCAAGTGAGCAAGAACAATAACGACAACGTATAACAATGAATTGGGTTTACAAGTAGGTTATCATCAATGTGTCAGTGTTACAAGGTGGTGAAAACTAAAAAGCAAACTAAAAACTGCGGTTTGCAGTATTGGTTGTCGGGTGAGATTATGGGATGCGGCGATATCACAAAAGGACGAGCTACTATGGAGGACATGGGATAGCAAATAGCATTTTACGTTTCACGCAAGCAACTAACATAAGTCAGTAGATGACATAAAACGTGGAAGTGTAAATTGCCAAGTTCTTTTATCACGTTACACTACAAGGGAATATGGATATGGATTACTTAACATAATTTCCTGTGGTCAGGTCAGTCTCGTGTGTGTTCTCGTCTATACATGCATGTCCACTTCTTTGCAAAATGTCACTAATTTGAAATACATCTACCAGTATAGAAGTGACAACGCAGAAACCCAATAGATAATACATTGTCTATCCATAAGAGGTAGGAAAGTGTTGTCGTTGTCGGTTTCGTTTAACTACATGTGCGATTTATGTAAATCACGTTGCGTGCTGCACAAATAGTCGTATGACTAGATTGACACAGTTCATTCTTTCCTTGTACCTATTATGGTTTCAGGAAATGCCAAACTAACTGAATTGCTTGTTAAATGAGACAATGGATACGCATTTTTCAACTTTAGTATTGTTTTAGTTGATTTAACTGTGTTAAAAAATGCCATTTTGCAGATATTATTTTGTACATGCATAGGTAAACATTCCTGCCAAAATTAAAGTCGGTTTTTAAAGGTAGGTAGAAATACGCGTCAGGTCAGAACCAACTATTACATTCTAACTTTACTTTAAGCCGAATACAAGTTACAAATTTAAATAGAGAACAAATTTCCAATGTGGCTACGAAATTAGGGTGTGGCTACAATTTCCAGTTGTTTCTTATATCAATGTAGATCCATCTAGAAAGCCACCAGCAATAGTAGAGAAATTAAGTAGGTATGAGAATATTGAGAATGCTTCATGTGGTAGATGTAGCTCAAAAACATACTTGCTTTACCTAATTTCAAACTTGCAGTAATTGACGTTCAGTATATAAGCCACTCCCTACAAGCGTATATCCGATAATGCAAGATTAGCTATCCTGTGCGTTTTTAACACATTCAGATCAAACTAAAAGCATTTGCAAGTGGAAATGTCAATGTCGATATATGACCTCAATTAGTATGCAAATGTTTCGGAAAGTTGTGAACTCGATCAGATTTGCTTTGATTTCTCCTTTTAATATCAACAATCTAAGAAGTGCTATTTTTAATGAAGGTTATTTTGCTTTATTTGACCAGGTACATACAAATATATCATTAAATTCCACTTTTCCTGTAACTGGACATGATGCAGCAAGATTGCATCTCGTATCAGTGTATCATATCATCATGCACTATGACATTTTAGTGATCCATGTCCGTGTCATGATCTTGTGATATTTATTTATAAGATTCATAAGCTATCTCACAAACATGGTTAAATTCCCTCTGCATGTGTATACAATCAGTAATCAGGCGTATCATTTAGCAAAGAATTCATGATCGAACTATAAACGGATAGTTAATTATCAAGCTTTATACACACCCTCAGAATTTACATGCAAGATATTGCAATTTGCGACAATGAGGAAATGTTTAATGTCACGATTTGTCCGTTTATTCTCATGTGAATATTTGGTGCATGTATTAGCTTGTGTACTTTCTGTGTAGACGTAGATGTGTTAAATAAAAGTTTACAATATGGATGGAATAGTTTATTTGAGTTTCAAGTGCTTAAAATAAGCCATCTTCAAACAAGTATTTCATATGACCGGTTCTCGCAGGTGCGACTTTAATTAATACACGACCTTGATAGTTTTTGTCTCGTAGAAAATTAATACGTAGGTTGACCAGCTTTGCTTTAAGTTCCATTATGTTTTTGTTCCATCAAATATTAAAACAAATGGTTGCGTTGATGTTAAAGTGATCCATTGCATTTAAAAGAAGCTCGTATGACGCTCAATTTCTTATACAATTTTTTTTAATGAACTCGTTGTACAAACATACAACAACGGTTTTCGCACGAAAAAATTCTATGAATTTTATGATATTATGAACCTCAGGAAAAAAGCTTCTTCCGCTACTCAATAATTAAATTTGACACGATAATCAAACGTGATTTATATTGCGCATCATTTTCATTCAACAAAATCTTGTGTATAGGTATGTATACCATCAAAATTATGTATATCTTCTTGAATAAGTATTTCATCTTACAACTTCATTACATGTTTTGTTTGCTCCATCTCTATTTATGTTCACAAATCGTAAGACCACAAAAAATCTACGTTAAACTTATAAATAAAAATCTGACATGTTATCCTTGACAGTTTAGTATCCAAACCATAACTATCTGTATGTCTTAGATTCAATGTCAATCTGTAATTTATGTAAGTGAAGAATGGCACTTCTGCGGTTGTTCCGCAGTTTGATATAGAAAATGCTTCAAATATGTTAACGCTACAGACTTCATAATTCACTTTGCATGGAATGCATATGCGATGCACACTTTCTTAACAATTCTTGACCGAATCTGCCATGTACCCTATAATTAGCTGTAAATCTAGCGCATACGAGCATGTCAGTTTGTGTGCCCACGTGCTATATTATACTGAAAAAACTATGAGTTGCTTTTCCTTTTAACAGTTTCGTCCTTTAATTTCTTATTTTTCGCTAAATACGGTAAGAAATTAAATATTAAGAATTTATGGTTTCCTTTACTTTTAATAATTGTACTTCTGCTGACCAAAACATTATCATCAGGAGAAACTGTTGTACATATAACTCATACTGCGATTTCAGGTATCGTGACGTGGACATTATGTGGATATGGACGTTCGATGCTCCTTTTCATTTTTAGTCATGTGAACCTATAATTTAAAAGTCGAATATGGAACTTCTAAAATAGCAACATAAGCATGCATCCTTAAGGGTATCATGTTTATATAGCAAGTCGGAAAACCAAGATGATGTAGTACGTCTCTTCTGCTGTCATCAATACCACATCACCAATTCCGAATGCGACTGTTCGTGTTGAAAAGCTTCATAATCATTATGGTTTACTACTTGTTGTGGCGAGCATGTGACAAAGAAAGAAATTTCAAACTGAAAACGAAGTTTGACAATTGACTTATCACTCTTTATTTTCATCGTCTCCTACAGTCCTTTTACCTACAGTGCTACATCCATCCTATAATCTTGGCAGAGGGCTTTTAAATTGCTAGCGGTTCCTCAGGTGTGACTTGTAGGTCATCATGTAGCTTCCATATGCATCAGACCTAACAAAGCATATCCCAAGTTCTCTTCAGATGAAACTGCAAGTTTTCGTGTTTTTCACTTGCTCAGTATGATTGTGATTATCTCTCGCCTACCATGTAGATCTTCCTACGATCTAAAAAAAGAGCAGCTAAGAAGTCATCCTTGCTAACCCTTTAATGATGAACCACTGCTGTACGTGTTGCTATATACGATTCATAATAGCAGCTGTAGCTGTATACGATGTGATGTGAGAGAACAAACGTAGGCATTAATGACAGTGAATCCGATAGCAAAAACTAAAAGATATACTTTTTCTCAGAAAGTGAATAGGAAACGAGGCGTGAAAAATTTGTACAGAAATACCATACACGCCAGAGATAACTCTTGAGTACTCTTCTCTTGTTCTAACCAAAAGCCCTTCATTTCTATTTTAATATGAACACTATAAGGGTAAAAACAAGGAAGGATGATGATCTTGTTGAAGGTCTAAAGAAATTAGCTGCGATGAAATGAAGCCAAAATTGCATGCCCAGAAATTCATACGGAGCATTATTTTCCAAAGAGCAATAAAAAATTGTTTGGAGGTAGAGGAATGGTAGCAAAAACTAAATCCTTTTCAAAACCGTTCTGCCCTTCCAGCCTTATTTTTTTTATTAAATGCGAATGCCAAATTACGTGTGATTCACAACGATCACCATATGCATCTCGTGCAATACACCAGCTAGTTCTAAAGTATGTGTCACTGAAGGTGAAATGGCCTTCTTTTATGAAGCAGAATGCAGAAAAAACTTTCCGACTATTAATTTTATGCAGTAATATGCAACTAAAATAAATTTAATTTATGATTCTGTTGCGTACATCCTTTTTCATTGAGCACGCACAAACAACAATAGATTAGGGCGATGGTAGAAGAGCCTTAGAGCATACGCTTATACAACCGGATGTTACTGTCTGGCTGAGCAGCAAATGCTGAATTTCCCAAACAATTACAAGCATTTCCCTTGTCTTCAAATGCAGTAATAGGAAATTGAATTATAATTCAAAATGCCATTCATATCCGTATTGTCATTGCCAGCCGCAGCCAAATACGGGCTTAAACGAAAGTGAGAATACAGTCGTGTACTTTGTCCGGCAGTACGACGGATTGAGAGTTTGTGAGGGTTACAACTAACAATAAGGATGAGCAAATACTTAGTACTGACAGAATGCAGAAATCATTTGGGAAACGTTACTTATTGCATATTGAGTTACAAAGTTAGAGGTCTTATACAGGTAATAAAAGTTGCCAACTAAAATTCTTTAAACGTTATCACCGCATTTTATATATGCATTAACAAATATGGTGTTCACGCGCACAGTTGGTACGTACGGTATTGCACGTGAAAAAGCAAAAGAAAAAGTTCGCAGGGGGATGTATAATATAGATAAGTGCCCCTACTGCTGTTCTTATGTCAGTCAGTTACACTTACACGTACAATTTGTTTCGCATTGCAGCTGCTAGTCTTGTAATAGAACATGGATTATGTCAGTACAGTATCTATCATTTGATGCTACTTCCGGCATTAATTTTCCTTTGGAAAGTCAATAATGAAAATTATCGGAGAAGTTCAACCTTGTCTTCCTTTCATATACATACTATACACATTACTATACTCCATACGATACACATAGATATTCGCAAACTAAAACTGCTAGTTTACATCCGTCTTCTATGTTTTTTGAAAACTAAACAAATGAATAAGCGTTAGTATAGTATATTCGGAAAAGGACAACGTAAACAAAATATACCGCCAATCTACTATAATCATAGCAAAATTGTTGTGTTTTCAATATCATTTTATGAACTTGTTGCCTCTTACAAAAAATCCAATATACTTTGTTTCGCTTTAGGTACTACTTTGCAACTCAAATTCGCAGGCGTATCTTAACTGCAGTTGCCTAATCAAAGATGTTGTTGATTACGCGTGATTAATTTGTCAGGTTATAGGCAGTTTGTTACACTTACGCAAGTTGGACAAAATAAATGTTTATTTGATATTTTCTACTTTAGATCATCATAATCGTATAAGTGTTATTAGCTATTGTGAAATCCCACACCGTCATAACACAAGATTTTTAAATGTTTGCACAATTTCCCATATGAATCCAAAAATGGTAAATGAGGTAAATCAACCTACATATCATCGTTTATTTTCTGATTCTGAGCATACAGACCGTAAGACAGACCGAATGATTGGGTGGGTTACTCAAAGGAGTGCATTCTCTGAATTCGGAAGGAATATATCTGGAATGTCGCATAATATGCATATGTCTACTATGTTTATATGAATGAGGCATCTGCGTTTCTGCGTATATGAAATTAATTTAGCCCTTGCAACAAATCGAATTGCACATGCCTTGCACAGTCGTTGGGAACAAAGGCAAATTGTTAATGTTTCATGAGCATTATTCTATCAAGCCGGCATCAATGGTTTTTATTCATACTAACTAATAATGCATGATTTGTGATTTAAAGTTTCAAGCATCAAACCACACAGTTTGTCATGATACGATAAGCGGTGTTTTCTTGAGGAAACAATCATATTGTAGTATGTCTAAGCTTTATTATTTTACTCATGATAATCTTATTAAAATCAAACGGATTTCACGTAAGCAGCAATTAATGCGCGTATTCCTCCTGTCTCCCCATATAGTCCTCATTCTCATTACACTATCCATATCTGACAAATGTGTAGGTTGCTGGTAAGCAACACTTGCATTTTCATGCTGCCTTCTGATGGATGAGCTATGTGCATTAATACAGAAACACAACACAATGGCATGTATAGTTACTCATTGTCAGTACAAACTTACTTGGGCAGTCTTGCTAGTAGCACTCTTAACATAATGCGCATGCAAAATCATCTGTCAACAAATAAAAGTGCCCATGAGAATTATGCAAATGTTAGAATGAAATGAATACAGGAATCCGGGTCTAAAAATGCCTGACTATAAACACGAAGTGGAAGTGTAATTTTTAAAACTTAATTAAAACTAAATTCAAATTTAATTCACACAGCCAAGTTCCTTTGTGTTACAAAGGAAAAAGTACAAATGTAACACTAATGTGTCGAATGATCACCTAAATACAATAATTGCATATTGCATTACTACTAGCGAAGGCAAAGTAATTAATATCCTGCAACGTAAAACATTACCTCCACCCTGTAACACGGCAAGAATGATTGAATAAATCATGTCAACATTGAAGGATCAAGGAATTAGAGAAATACATAGATTAAGAAGCAAGAAAGATGTTTATATATGTGTCAACAGCAAACCGCAACCTTACTATAAATTTCCGAGTTAGGATTTCGTACATTGATATTTTGATATCTCAGCTTGATGCATATTCTCTCGTGAACACATTCAGTTGACTCATTGATGCCTCAGCTTCTGATCGTTATAGTTTTTAGTTTTTAGCAAAACCTTCATACAGTTCATACATAATCATTTAAGAAACGGCTTTAACGCAGAAGAAAATAAAAACACTAAAAACAGTCATATGAATAGGATCACTCATACCTTTATTAAACAACAAAGATTGGCTTCACACGAGGAGTAATTTTACAAAGAAACCACAAACTCTCTTTATAATTTTGTCACACTACATTATTACTACTACTCACTGCTCACCTTCCATGTAATTATCACAAAAACATTAGTAGGAACTTTGGAAGAATGGAAGTCCTCGCGTCGTGTATAAAAATGCAGTTTTTATTCTCCTTCTGAGAAAAGGCTTCAAGGCACAAACATGATCTAACTGAGTGGATAACTGGCTGTGGTAACATTTGAACTGGGATTGACAATAAATGGTGTATAAAAAGGTAGGTATTTTAGTTGTTTAACCCTTTACAAGATGCACGATCGTTTTTGTCTATGAATCCAAAATTACCAGCGGATTTCTGCCTTTCGTGCGAAAAAAATTAAACAATTTCCCTTAAGAAAGTTATTCTCTTAGATTCACATAATTTTCGTTGTCTGTGTATTTATTGAGCATCATTATAATATAATGTGTGTGCAAGATATTTGTAATGATGATTACACTATTGTGACTTATGGGGATTGTGAAGATGTCCCTGTAACAGTGGAGCCTTCGGATAAATAAATTTTAAAGTTTACAAGTATTAAGTTCGTAATATATGAAACATGAATTAGTATACTTTTCAAATCAAACAACAAAACCACCAAGTCTGTATTAGCGTAATTCTAATTGTGTATGCTTAAACATTATGTTTTCGTATTTTAGGTACTAACGAAGTCAACGTATACGAATTAACAATTTTGGCATCAATAGAATTTTTCTGTTTATTACACTAAATGACGAATGAGCGATGGATGGCATGAAATATTTATACATACCTGTACGCTTTAGTTCAATCAAACATATGCGATTAAATACGCGTGCTCTATAAGACTACAAAGTTTACGTTTTCTTTTGGGAAATCGGATGACAAATTCAACTGAATGTAACTCACTTTTTAATGTCGTTCGTTCGTTAGTTAGTCTTCACCTTGTCCGACGAAGAGCATTCTCATGACAGAGATTTTGAAGGATTATAAGGGATAATGATGATGACCATGATTATGTGAATACATATCATGAATGCATTCGAATTATAAGTTTTTGTAAATAGACCAGCATTTACCAAATTACATGTACCATCCTCGCTTGTGCGCTTTGACGAGCTTTTGCGAAGATGACTTGTGAATAAAGATCTGAAGATAAAATCCGAGATTAGATATAAGCCAGAGAAAACATCATGATTACCTCAAAAACCTATAAAGAAGAAAATTACCTTGCATTAAAGAAAATATGAAGGGGAAGCTTTGGAGCAATCATCAACATCATCTTTGTGTTATACATGCGACTGACGACGTGTCATCATGAAAATGATAGATGCAAATGCCTATTTTAGTATTCTTGGTTTCAGTGCTAAACGAAAAGGCTTGGTAGAATTGTTCATTTTCAAAAAGAAAATTTGTGAAGACGTAAATATTAGGATTTATATTACATCTTAACATGCATGTCAATGGCCAACCAGGACTAGCGAATGTGAAAGCCTACATCAATGCTGATGACTACGTACACTATATGTACGTAAAAGACGCAGACGTAATGATTATGCCATGCTGCACTTGACATAGGCTTGTCAAATGGTTTTGTAACAAAACTGATATTGAATACAACCCTTTTCTACGCTCTCCTAATCACACGAACACAAACCACGAGGGGTGTGGAAATTAAAAGAATTATTGTAAATATCATAACGAAAAACTAAAACCCGTAACCTAACCAGTGGAATTTCTTTCCGAGAGATTTGTGGAATATCAAACTACAAATAACTTTGAATGCAAGAAAACAAGTGAGTTTAGTTTGCTTCGGAGAGTTGCTAAAATGTCACACCCATTAACTTGCTCCAGAACAGAACAGATATATGAAGTTGACGTTAGTAGTGGCATTATTGCTATTAAATACTGCAATGATTTAAGGGGATGATAATGGAAGTACATATTTAACATTCTTAAAAGGGGCATCAGAAATTACTATTCATACTGCATGTTTGTGTAACATACATACCACCATGCACGTACTATTAATATATCTTCACTTGATTGCTATCCTGAAATTTCCAATCAATCAATCCACTTGTAGCCTCGCATTAATTTTGTGTGTAAATTGTAAATCTTCCCATTCAATGAAAACTTTTACACAATCAATTTAGTGAATTCAGTGAGTGTGCATATACTCACTCCATACTAATTAACCCGTAACATTGAATTAAGAACCATTACAGTCTTCCAGCAGAATCAAATCAAATTCATAAATTCAGCAATAAATTATTAACGAACAGTGCACGTGTACATGTCCACTTGTCCACGGAATTTGGATAATAAAAGCGTCCAAATTCCAATGAAAACAAAAGTAAGAGGAAGTTGTATAGCATATGCCTACACATCTTACGTGTTACCCAAAATCAAAAAATAAGTAGGATGAAGATTGAATCCAAACATTCCCCAGCGTCTAAGGAAGCTACGTTCGATTTTATGGTTATTTAACCTACTTGTCGACAGAAACTAAAGTACCTAAAACAAAGGAAGCTACGAGCTAATCCTGAAAAAATTGCACATAGTACATGCACATTTTAACCATTCATGTCACATAAGTTTGAATTCGATTTAAAACCTTCTGCATATGATAAATCGGTTAACTCTTATCCTCATGCAGTGATGCAGTGGTCTCTCACAGGCTATCGCATACGCATATCTCGTATTTCTTCAGTCCTATTAAAGGAAGAAGTTACACGCTCAAGATACTCAGATGATGAATGAATAAAATGACGAATGTTGTGCTGAACCAGAACCACACTTCTACGAAAAAATCACAGGCGCATGCAGAAAAATAGATGAATGAATACTCGAATTTCGCATTTTTAGAATCATTCACGTACAGCATTATCTAGCAAAACGAAAGGAAGATGTTGTAGAACATTTTTTTCTCCTGAATGTTCTGCTTTTAATGCTGTAGGAAAGTGTTCTGCTGCTTGCCTATCGCAATCGCAACAGTTGAGTGTATGTTGTGAAGATTTTTAAGAACTTTGTTCATCACATCACACAGGAAGACGAAGATCAGCTTTCAGTTTGATATGCAAAGTCTCGTATCTTTACGTATCGTATGTTTACTTGTGATGCGGTAGACTATAAGATTTAGAAGAAAGCTTTACATTGCAAGTTAAGCTTTTTCATGGCAAAACTGATAAAAACAGTTGTACCCACTACTGCTCGAATTCCTAGCTCGTGAAGAAGTACAGCAATTATATGCATCTGGCGGAATCTTCACTACAAGAAGCCACAACAAACGTACACTTACAAGAAAATTATCATGATAAATGATGAAGTTTGGATAGTAATCTGTTTGCTTATTGACCTGATTAGTGAAAATAGCATATCGGTTTATACACTACAAACAGCACACTATTTTTTTCGCTTTTGTTTTTGCAATCAGTACGGAGACCACAAAAGTCGAATCGCACACTTTTGGGAATTTCAAACCAGGAAGTTTTACAGCTGGCAAGAGCTAGGAAAATTCGAAGTATCAAAATTCATGTGATTCAACCAAGAAAAATTTACTTGAATGTTACCGATATTAACGATGCATATTATAACTACTCAGTTACTCAGTAGTGCTTAAAACTTAATTAGGTATCCTACATTTCATCATTGGCAAGTTCCAATAAAAACCACCATGCAATTGTATGACTGAAATTAATTTTGCATCCCTATCTCTGAAATAAATAAGCTTTCAGATTACCTTATTATGTAGGCAATGAAAATGCTAGCGATATGTAATAAATATAGCTATGCAACTTTTGTGACATTGACTTTTCATGCATTGACTTATTGTTAATTGCTGTCCCCAATTCCAATACCCGAAAGCATAAATGTGGTGCGTCAGTTGCGGCACGTCATGCGTGGTATGACGGTAAATTATTAGTCGTGAAAAAAATATAACAAAATGATCATAAACAAAAACGAAAAGTGAGGAGTATCGACAAATTAATAGACTTTTTATGAATTTCTTGATGAATTATACACACCAATTAAGAAATTTGCTTAAGATTCTGTAATTAATTTGTACTTTATTAACTGCGAATATCAAATTATATGAACTCGTTTGGCCAGTTTTTAAAATTATACAAAATTATTACATAAATGCGTTTGTTACTTGCATTTGCGTTGCATTATAACGTAACTCGAAACTGTGAAGTGGCAATACAATGTATACTATTCAAGCCAAGTGGTTACGATTTTACAGTGGTTCGGTCGTACATAGTCATTTAAAGTAATTTCGCTCTCCTAATATAGATCCTTCACTTTTTTAGTTTTTGATGAAACTTTTATGATATGGTGTGCATCATTGTGCAAGCAAATGCATCGCATTGCCAAAATTTTGTGAAAAATGCTTATGTAATATTCCTCCAACAGATTGTCATAATCTCTTCAACTAGTGACAGGAATCGAATCATTTGTAGGAGTACCAGCTCAAACACTACACTACTGGACAGAAAATTTGTACAAAAGGTAATATAATATAATAATCTCCGGATTCAACTCGTAGTTTGTACGTTGACGCTTCCGGATACCTAAAGAAAGGCGAAATAGATACTTGATGATTTGTGATTCTCCGCTTTTTTCTAACAAAAAGGTAAAATTGTTGTCAATCTTTACGCAGTTATTGGAGCACTTAACCACACTACCAGAACTATTGTGAATCCAAGCATTCTCTATTCAAATGGCTAATCTACAGTCATTGAAGAAACGTTTCTTTGAATGAGTTGAGAGGTTTTCAATCTGAGTACGACAATTTGTATTATACGAAATGTCTGCCCAGTAGTTGCATAGAAAAATTTCAAAAATATATGATAATAAGTAAATTGTTTTTACATGCATTAGCACAAATTGGCTTACTTACAGTCATAATGACCGTATATGCGTACTTTCAGAAATGAAAGCTAACAATCTATACCTTCACTCCACAAGTTCTATCATATAATTGTAGTGCTGTTTCTAAAAAAATTACCTATTTTGATCCACAGCAGCATTAACTGCTTGTAAAATAAGATAAAGTAGACTAACTGCTCAAATTCCTAAACCTAAACAAGTGCATTTCATTTAATCTATAAATGTAGCATAATATTTGAGAGATTGTAAAACATAAACATAAGGATAAAGAGTTGCCACTACCCATGATTTGACATAACAGCTCAAATGTTTCTAGGAGTTTTGGGACGTAAAATCATAAACTGCATAATCAAAAGCGGGCACACGGTGCTTGAAATGATGCCGTAGATCTTCAACACGCATTATGCTATTAGGTAGGGAAGCGTAAACTTGAATCTAAAAAAGAGATCGAAAGTGTAAAAGGTAGCGATGATAAAAGTGAAAATCTCATTCAAATATTATACATAAAATAGTTTTTTGTATATTGAGTATCACCCTACTGTGTGCAAGCAAATTATCAGTTTACTGTATCGAGTTAAGGCTTATTAAATTCAACTTTAATACTTATAATCCCTTACCATTAGCACATACACAAATCCAGTTCTTACAGATATGTTTCCTATTGCATTCATTTTTATATAGTAATATAATACAATATAGTTTCTTTTATTTCATTAGTCCTTATAGAATACGTAAGGTGAATAATATAAAACCATCAAATGGGATAGAGAAGTGCCGATCAATTGGTCGTAAAGTCAAAGCGTAAAGAGTGCTTGGTTGATATGAGAGTGTTATTATGTTAATCAGTGTTCAAATTCCTGTCGATTGATACCCCA
>JAANSN010001965.1:15932-27921 GCA_036850665.1 Dicranocentrus wangi | reverse complement strand
TATCATAAGAATAGTCACAGAGTGGCGACTGAAGGTCGCGCTGAAATCCCTAACATCACATCTCAAATAACACAATACACTAGCACTCTTGTCAGAGCATCTCTGAACAGCTGGCATGGGTGAACTAGAGGATTCACAGGCTGTTGTAGTAGATATAATGTTTCAAGGATCAGTTAAATATTAGCAACGAAACGAGTCACTCAAATCCGGCCCGAGCTAATTCGATTGGTAAAAGTACAAATTTGAACTATAATTTTAGTTTTTGCGAAAAAATTATTTCAACTAGGAACATAGCTTCTTGTGTGCAAGTACTCAAACACGAACCTTTCTTTAAGTAAGTATAAGAGCTATCAAAATATTTATTATAACTCCGTCTTGCAGATTGATTCAGCTGACAGCTGTCAAGGCGATGCTACTGTCAATTTCGTGATCCGTGGTTTCACATGAATTTACAGTGTGTTTTTCATACTACCATGCTACACTGTCTCAACTCGGTTATCAGGCTTTGATTCGCTAGTTAATGCATTCGAGAATTCTGCCCCAGTGGCAACAGCAAAATGAACGAAAGGACGCCTGCGTGGTGCAAAGCTTGTCTTCTTTTAAACTAACGTGTTGGATATTTCCGCATATCATCCGTGTCCACCAAATGGAAAATCGACTAGGTGCAAAAAACTAAATATTTATATCTGGGTTGACCCTCTGATGAACAAAAGCTTGTTGGTTGAAATGAATAATTCATATGCTAGTTGTCCCTTCAAATTGATCTCAAAACTTACTGCTTACTCTTATTAGTATAGTAACGTCCTATTATTCGCATTCTGAAATTTGACTTTGGAACCAAATGTACCTTGTTGTTATGAAAAGCTTTGCTTTATTGGATTAGATGGGTAGAGCTGCAAACAATGCAAATATATCATTTTTAAAATCATCATTTGTACTAGTTAATTGAATTAAAATTGTAAAAATCTCTTTTTGAGAATTGCGTAAAATCTTGGATGTGGTTATTCTAATTGTTTTCATTTTCACCATTTAGATAATTGACAGCTCATCAAATTTCATCTAAAAATGATCTGCTGCCCATATTATCATTGTTTGGCTTGGCATAATTGCCCATTGTCTTCCTTCTAGAATTTGATTTTAGAACCGAATACACATGCATAGTTGGGGAGAATAATTAAAAGAAATGCTAATTGGCGGACAAATTATTGTTCCTTTGTTTGTAGTCACAGGATCTAGTTATTTGACTTTGATCTCACCAGATACTCAAAGTGCTTCATGAATCCACCATTAAAATTTAGTATCATGTCGCGACATTTTATATTATTATTCCTGGGACTATTTTACGTCAGCTCCTTACCCGGTATTTTGCATAGCATAGAATCCTCGACAAAATTAGCAATCCATATTCAAAATAAAATCTACTTGTTGTAATACTAATATAATTTGAGGAAATTTCATTATTTATTAAAATATTTTGCAGGTGTCATTTCCCACTGGTCGGACATTCGTGAGCGGCGCTTGTTTCCTATGAGCACTACCAGGATTAAGAATTTTGATGCATTCCTTTTGTGCACTGGTGTGTTTGTTTTATACATCATCATCATAGACTAATTATTTTCATTTCATTTTCGGAAATGTTCACAATAAAATTAAAAGGGTGTGAGCATTTATACTGATTTAGGATGGAAAACGACGGATTTAAAATCAGGAGAGCAGGAAATGTTCCTCCACCTTTTTGAGAACAACAACAACAGCAGCAGCAGCGGCAAGCCAGAAATATACATTTCGGTTTATGGCAAATCCCGCACTATAGGCCCGATCGAGTTTGGCAAGGAATTTAACGATACTTTGCTGAGTGGGAAGAAGGCTACGGTAGCATCTGAAAAAAGCAAGAAGATTTAGCAAGATTTCTCTCACGACGACTAATAATATTATTGTTTCACAGTCTGTCATCAACCTGGAGCACGCTCTTCAGAAAATGCTTTTAATGGACGTTGTGCAAAAGCTGGAGGACGGCGTGACTGTAACCCATAATATGAATATTGATACTGACACAGCAGCCTACCGCACCGGTTATACGGTACAGGGAAAGAGCAAATGTAAGGATATTGAAATTTTTACGGGTTGGTATTGGGCTGGCTAACTAAAATAATTATTTTAAATAAATAAAAATGTTTTAATAATAGATTCTGATACTATGACTGTTGACAATATTTGGGTGACAATTGGAAATAGTGTAAGATAATGGGGATCATGGGGGGAACGAAATCTTCCTAAATAATAATGCTGTTGCATTAAATTTGCAATTCATTCGGTTCATCAAAATCCATCTCAACAAATTTACTGCCCATTATTAAAAGTGATTTAGCATATAATTGCCCATTGTTTTTTATTCTGGAATTTGACTTTGGAACTCAATGTCAATATGTGCGTAGAGATTACTTAAAATGAGTAGTCTAATAGCGAGCTTGTTCTTATTAGTCTCACGGGAGCGGTTTTAAGTCTGTGGTCGCACCAGATACTTGTATTACTGCAACCCGAATAACCTGCAAATTTATTGTTATTATTATTATTATGTTACGACAACAACTTATATTCCTGGGACTGCTTCACGTTAGCTCCTTACCCGGTATCTTGCTGAGAGCCCCCGACAAAATTAGCAATCAATATTTAAGCAAATCCACTTTTCGAGGACATCTCACTGTCTAAAATAATTATATTTCAGGTGTCATTTCTCACTGGTCGGAAATACGTAAGCATTATTTTGTGTCTATAAGCCCCACCAAGATTGACAAGTTTCATGCATTTCTTTTGTGCACAGGTTTGTTTAAACATCCAAAACAAAACTAGTAGTTTCATTTTCATTTTCAAAAACATGCACCAACAATCAATCAATCAAACTCAAGCTAATTCAATTCTAATATTGAGCATGTCACTTACTTATTTAGGATGGAAAACGACGGATTTACTATATGTAGATCAAGCAATGTTCCTAAACCTTCTGAGTGACAACAACGGCAAGCCAGAAATATTCATTTCTGTTTACGACAAGTCCCGCACAATAGGTCCGTTCGAGTTTGGCAAGGAATTTAACGATACTATGCTGAGTGGGAAAAAGGCCACGGTAAAATCTTCAAAATGTTATTCAATTCACATATAATACGAATATGTTCTTCAATTTAACATATATGTGTTCTCAAACTAATAATTAATGCAAAATAATTATGTCACAGACCACCATCAGCCTTCAGCACTCGCACATCTCCAATAGGACGCTGCTAATGGACGTTGTACAAAAGCTGGAGGACGGTGGTGGAGTGGTTGTAACGCATAAAATGGAAATTGATACTGACGTCGTAGAATTCCGTAAAAGTTTTTCTGTGCAGGGAAAGAGCAAATGTAAGGATATTGAAATTTTTACTGGTTGGTACTGGGATCGCTAAAAAATAATTTTTAAGCAAAAAAATGTTTAATATTGTGGTTGTAACGCATAAAATGGAAATTGATACTGACGTCGTAGAATTCCGTAAAAGTTTTTCTGTGCAGGGAAAGAGCAAATGTAAGGATATTGAAATTTTTACTGGCTGGTACTGGGATCGCTAAAAAATAATTTTTAAGCAAAAAAATGTTTAGTATATTCGGACATGACAGTTGACAAAATTTCTTTACTGTTCAAAAATCGAAATTATTCAAGAAAATAATGTATTCTATCATCATCAACGTAATAAAAAAATCATATAAAAATTACACTACCAATTAATTTTTTGGCATAACTATGCATTGTTTCTATTCATTCTAGAAATTGATTTTAACCACAGAACGGACGCATGATTGGAGAGTAATAATAATAATTATTATTTTTACGGACAAAAATAGATAATTGCTCGTTTGTTCTCACTCGAATTGGTTTCACTTTAGATCCAACCGATACAATTGTCCCAACCTACCTGATCCTGCAGTGAAAAAAATATTATGAAACTATATCTAGTGCTATCTTTTGGATTACTGAACGCCCTCCCATCTTCAGGTTTGCCTGATAAAAAAATTCACCATCCATTATCCAGTCAGTAGTAACCGAAGTTAATATAAGATTCTTAAAACATTCATTGCCAAATATATATATGTACTCAGGTGTCATTTCTAATTGGTCGGAGCACCTCCGCGAGCACCACTTTGTGTCTATGAACACTGCCACGATACACAAGTTTGATGAATTTCTGATATGCACAGGTTTTTATTTATTGTGTCTGTATAAAAAAAAACTTTTTTCCCACGATTTCGTCTTCGGAAATATTGCTGTCTAACAATCAACCCAAATGTGTGTGAGCATTGCACATTATTGTAGACTTTTTTATTTAGGATGGAAAAAGTCAGATTTAAGAGCTGGAGGAGAAAATGCAATAATGTCCCTCTCACTTGTTGATAGCAAGCTGGGCAAGCCGGAAATACATGTTTCTGTTTATGGGAAATCCCGGACCACAGGTCCGTTCGAGTTTGGAAAGGAGTTTAGCGACACTATGCTGAGCGGAAAGAAGGCCAGGGTAAAACATTCGGAAGGAAAATTCTCATCAATTTTTTAAAGTGTTTTCACTAATAGTTGTTATTGTGTCACAGACCGCCGTCAACTTTCGCCCGTCCCCCATCCTGCCCAAGAAGAAACTTTGGTTGGACATTGAGCAAAAGGTGGAGGAGGACGGGTTGGTTGTAACGCATAAAATGGAAATTCTTACTGAGCCAGAAGAGTCCCGTAAAAGTTTTGCTCTGCAAGGAACCAGCAAATGTAATAAAAAAGTTGACATGTTTGTTGGTTGGTATTTGGATCACTAGAAAATATTCTCAAGGTTTAATAAAGTTTCTCGGATATGATGACGAGTTCACATATCGTGTAATTGGAAATTACTTTGTTCTGTCATGTGAGGGAGTTGATTTGCTGTGGTAGGTTCAGCCAGTGGCTAAGCATTTAAAGAATAAATACGAAAATTATAATTACTTTAATGACAAAATAGCTTTGAGGCTAAAAAATCCTGTGGGTGGAGTATCTGGCATCCATCCATATCTGTACATTTACGAATGCAACAACAAACATCTTGTCACCTGCCATCAGGTATAATACGAGTTTAAAGATTGAAATATGTATTGGGGTTGACCTTGATGAACAAAAGATTTGTAATGATTTTTATCGATTGCATAATATATATGGAGGTCGTTTTGTCTCATGTCATGTCCTTTCGTCTAGTCTCATTTTGTCCTTAGACGGAAGTTACCTAATTGGTGGGTTTTGCACCCATCTCGTTTAGATTCAATTCCGCCCAGCCGAGCAAAAAGATAGACAAGAGACGAAACATTTTTTTTTTTTGCTTTTATCACGGCTCGGCGTGAGCGTAGTGAGTTATTATGATTGTTTTTGGTACGGAAAAATGGAGGAGCTTGGCTTTAAAAAAATAATATTAAAAAATGGCATTATTAGTTATTATGAACATTTGCAGAAATGCGGCGTATTTCGTAGCTTGCATATCATAATACTTATTATTTCAGGAAAGTTTGTCAGTCATGTGTCATAATTTCGTAATCAAAGAGAATTCAGCGAGCTCAGTATCGGACAGCAAAATACAGGACAAGATCAATCCTACATGAATTTTTTTCCACAAAACATAATTATGTAAGCTTGAAAAAAACAGATATCATTATTTGAACTCACAAGGAAAGGAATCCCCAGGATCTCCTCCGTCAATAACTACCTAAATCTTTTCGTATCATTGACAGTGAGAAAAGGAGTGGGCCAAGGCGTAAGCCTACAAACCTGTTACTTCATACCGGTATTCTTTTCTGTGTTTTTTTTCTGTTCTAATATTAAAAGAAAAGCAAGTGTCGTGTCCAGCCGCGTTAGATGAAGAAAGAGTTCCTGCTGCTGTGATCCCGTTTCCCGTCCCAATTGTCCCGCTCCCTCTCTGCACCTTGTAAAACATAAAAATAGTGCAGGTAATACACAAAAAAGTAGGTACCTACATACACAAAAACAAAACTCTCTCTGAAATCACGTACCTCTCGTTGAAGAAGAAAGGGAATGAATCGTCGCATCATTTGGTATTATTGCCTACCTGTTTCCTCTTCTCCGTATATTCACTGCTCTAGCCTATTGTGTAAGGGAAAAAATGTATCTCCGATTACATTTTTTACAGTTTAGTATTACAATCAAACTGACAGGAGGTTAGGAAGGAAGATTTTTTTTCCAGGTTGCATGCATAAATGGTATAAATCAATTACAACATGTCTCTCTCTCTCTGAAGTAATATAAGATGAATGTGAGGCAAAATTCGGAGTCATAATAGTAACTCCGGAAACATGATAAAAATATGTTCAGCTAGCTATGTATCCGAGATATGAAAAGCAAATACAAAACATAAAATACTAGGATTTTTTACAACAAAATACTTTTGCAAATAAAATTGGTTTTTTTAAACCTCGGTCAAAATATCAAAATACAAAATACTATTTAAAATATAGCTTTCAAAGTACCAAATAATACTTTTTCGCAATTTTGGCTCAATTCTGACCTGCAATTGACATGTTCCATCGATTCTGGGAAAATGAGAGGAATTGGTTTTTTTTTTTTTAAAGATTGTTGTCAGTCGGTGGCTTCCATCTGCTCTGCCATATAAAATCCTTTCACCACTGCCAATTTATTTGATTATTTATTGTAAATCCTGTTTGTTACACTTATATACACTCACATCGAAGGAGACCGTAGTCGTGGCCGTGTGAGATGGAGTTTACCGGGGAAAAACTGGTAGGAAGAAGAGATGATCATTATTATGATGAGCAAAGGAAACTCATATTTTATTTAGAACAAACCACCTTCTTGATTCATGATGACATTCGTATGAGCTTTTCCTGCTTGTAAGAGCGACATGTGTACGTAGCAACCCAACCCATCCCGTCCGTCCCGTCAATAACTATTAGCCCATCTCATCAGGTCAGACAGGAAATGGGCCAGCAGGTCTAAATGAGCTTTTGTTTTTATTCATGTTCGTGGCGTTCTTCTCTAATTCTGTCCAGTCCTAAACAGAGAAAAAAGTCACCCCATTGCGAAGGAAACATTATATATTATATGTGAACAAGGTTATCCCTTTTTTCATCTTGTCGCATAATAAGAGTAAGATGACCAAAGAGGTTTATTTTAGTGTTAGCTCAGTATTGTGTGCAGTTGTTGGTAGTGTGGTGAGCTAGTGGTGGTGTGGTGTGAATATTAGTAACAGGGGCAAAGTGATATTGAGCAATTTCCTTCTGAAATAAGCTAACCTAGATAAATTAGCGAGATTCAACCCATTAAAATCGGGGTGTACCTTTCATTTTAATTTTCCTTTGTGAAATAATTCTTTATGAGTGTACCCGTTGTTGTCAAAGTATATAGTGTTGCACGGATTGAATGAACATTTTGTTTAGCATCAGGAGGATAGGCAAAATAGTAGCATTGCCGGTGGAACCAAATTCTTTTTTGTATGCAGTAATTGTAAGGTGTCACACGCTTGTGATTTCGGTGTTTTAATATATTTCCATAACATTGTGCTATAATTTGGACACACCAGTCGTCGTGGGCGGTAATTAAAAAGGTAAAAAAAAATTAAGCAGTTTTTGACTAAAAAAATGACCAGTTCACTAAATTCTCTATAACAAAAAATGCTCGTATATTTTTTATTTTTAGTGTTTTTTTCTTTTTTGCTTTTTTTCTTTTTTTGCTTTTTTTCTTTTTTGTTTTTGATACCCTCCTCCCCCCAGCCAGTTAGTGAGATATGGCTCCCGTATTTATTTCGGAGGTGGCTGTGGCTCCTCACGTCAAAATCGTGAATTCCGAGCATGATCACTATCCCGACTGGTTGTTGGAGCTCCAAAGGGAGTCTTCCAATGGCGAGAAAATCAGTTGTTGCGATGTTCATTTGATATGCAACGAAGGCTACATCCCGGTGCACCGGCCGATTCTTTTGGGCTTAGGTCAAAAGGGTGGTGGTGGTTCCACTTTTCTCATGGATTTGATGGGCACCTCCTCTGGTTCCGGCCCCTGCTTCCAAAATGGAATTGTGGGAATCAGCCTGGCGGACGTGAGGATGGTCCACCTGAAAGCAGTTGTGTCGTTGATTTACCGAGGAGAGGCGCTCATCCCGGAAGAGGACAAAGAGGAGGTGGACAAGGTCATCCAGATGCTCCAGCTAAATCTCAAGTTGATGGAGGGAAGAAGAGTTGATGATGATGAGCAAGGAAGGGGAAAGGGTGGAAAATCCGTGCGCTGTTTTTTAAACTATTACGACGATGAGACGGTTCCCGATCCCGACCCGCAAAAGGAGAAGAAGGAAGAGGAGGAGCCGCCCTCCTACACTCGACCTCTCCCTGAGTCCACCACCTCCAATTCAGCTGGGGCGGCGGTGGCATTATCGTCCGCCGGTGAAAGAGATTCCAATGGGGGAGCCTCGAGTAAACAAGGAGACGATCATCGGGTGGAATCGCCTTCTGAAAGTTTGGGAAGGGGTAATGATGATAATGCTGGGTCAGACGTAGAGACACTTGGAGGAGCACCTGCGGCTGCGGTGGATCAGATTGAGCTGCCACCTGCTGGGATAAAGAAGAAGAAACCGTTCGGAGAAAAGAAAAGAGGTAAAGATAAACAGGGAGAAAGGGATGTCGGAGGAGGAGCAATAAATCCGGTTGCAACTGCTAATAATGTCGTGGTTCCAGGGACTACTACTAGCGCTTCTGAAGCAGAGCGTGGGACAGGCCCACCTCAAAATAATAATGGAGGTGGTGACCAAAGCCAGGTTGACGGCGGGGTGGATGGATGTAATGAGGAAAAGAAGGAAGAGAAGGAACCCTCCTACACACCACCTCTTCCTGAGTCCACCACCTCCAGTTCAGCTGGGACGATGGTGGCATCATCGCCCGTTGAACGAGATTCCAATGGGGGAGCAGCCTCGAGTAAACAAGGAGAAGATCATCGGGTGGAATCTCCTTCTGAAAGTTTGGGAAGGGGCGATGATGATAATGCTGCGCCAGACGTAGAGACACTTGGAGGAGCCCCTACGGTGGTGGTGGATCATATTGAGCTGCCACCTGGGATTGTTAACATTAGAATTGGGACCGGAGGTGGTGGTGGTGAAAAGCGTTTCGGAAAAAAGAAAAGAGGTGAAGCTAAAAACGGAGAAAGGGATGTCGGAGGAGCAATAAATCCGGTTCCAATTGCTAATTATGTCCTTTCAGGGACTAATACTAGAGCTTCTGAAGCAGAGCGTGGGGCATGCCCCCCTCAAAATAATAATAATGGAGGTGGTGACCAAAGTCAGGTTGACGGGGAGGCGAATGGATGTAATGAGGCGTCGCCGGATGAAAATAGGATAATTCCAATGCCTGATACCTCGGTCTCCGCCTCCCAAACGACCAAAAGGATTATTGCCAGCGCCGTTCCTCCTCCTCCACCTCCGGTTGACCATGAGTTGCCTGTGGAACGCAATAATGATGAGAATGACGTGGAGTATTTGGGACAGCCCGCAAAGTATGAGCTGAGGTCCAAAAAACCATATATAGAAGAATTGCCGAGTCGCCGCCACCGCCCACGACCAGTGCCAGTGCCAATAAAGAAGGAGCCTGAATCGGACCCGTTGTCTGACTCGGAATGTGGACATCTTTTTGATGAAATTGCTCCAGTTTCAAGTACTTAAATTTTACTTCTTAAATTTGACAGCTCTAACGCCATTTATTGAGTATCATCCCGGCATTTATTATTCAATTTTTTTAAAAAATGGTTCCAATTTTAGAGAAGCGCAAAAGTGAACAGGGGATCAAGTCCAATATTTGTGCCAATTCTAATTATGACGGGTCTCACCGGCCAATGGAGCTGGCTGTGGTGACGGATCAGTTGGAGGAGAAGGACCAATCCACCAGGATAATATTGAAGTTACACCGGCAGGGGGGTTTGAATTTGAAGCGACCCCAACTGGAGGGTGGGCAGAGGTGGAGAGTCTCGTCTGCGACCTCCCAGGATACCCTTGCTCCTCCTCCTCCTCAGGAGCGGCATATGGAATCCAAATCTTGGAGGAATGGCAATGATGATGATGTGGGAGGTGGGACGACTGTGGCTGATGATGATGAAAAAGCAGGCGAAGGTGGAGGGCGTCGGAGGGAACAACGTCTGCAGGAGGTAGAGGAACCTCATCAGACAGCTGGAACGGGGGATTCAGTCGAGCCCCATGAACCTGAAACAGCTAGCCATATCATCTCAACTTCAGGTAACCTAATTTTGTCAACAAGAATATATATTTTTTTTAAATTAAGTAGTTCTTCTTTGTGGTGGACATCATGACTTCATATTCAATTCAGGAGAAAGAGACTTGGTGGTGGATGTGGAGGGAGGGAGGAGAGGGAGCCGTCCCTCGAAGAAGACGAACCAGCAGTCCGAGCGCCGCCAGTTACATTTTGAGTCTGAAAGTGGACGCCACCTTGGATTTGGTCCTACCTCCGAATATCACATTATGTCCGTCAGACTTAGCCTCTGGGGAAAAAAATGCAACAGTCACTGCGTTTGTAGACGACTACATCTCACTATTCTGCTCCAAAAGGAGGGACCGTGAGGACCAATTAGCCCAGACATCATCAACGTCGGCGATCAGAGCTCTAGTCGGACGCGATACGGGCTCTTGTGGGGTATCATCATCATCAGCACCTCCTCCGGTAGCATCCACAACGACCGAATCCCCTCCACTTGGAAGGATGGTGGGCATGGAGGAGGTGATAACTCCTCCAGCAAGTGAGGGAAATACTAGGATGGAGCAAGTTGGTGGCACAGAGGAGCCCAGGAATGAAGCAAGTATCCCCAAAACGCCGTCACGAAAGCCTCCCGCAGGAGAATCCGACTTAAGTTGTATGTTTTGCTCAGAGGTGTTCCCCACCGATTTCGAGCACCAATTCCATTTACACTGCGTCTGCGACCACCGCCGCCACCACCACTGATTTAACTTGTGAACCGGATTTGCCACTCCTCCTCCTCCTTTACAAATGCAAATCCCTCCAAATTTATGGCACACGGGGTAGCATGTTGCTCCGTGAAAAGGAAACAACGGATGAATTAGAAATCACAACAAAAAGGGTTTTAGTTGGCGTCTTCCAATGCGAATTCCTCTTCTGTCCGAATTTATGAGATGCTGTCAAACATGAGTAGACTGCAAAATCATGATTAATTTTATTATGACCATAAGGACCATTTTATAATATATATATGCGAACCACAATTTACTTTATGTCTATCAACTAAATATATTACTTTACTATAAATATTTGTCATTTACAATTAAGTATTCAATCTAAAAAATTTTTGGACATGTTACAATTTGAACAATACTGAATATATTAAATATATATTTTTTATCCTGCTTTAAAATTTGAGTTGTAGGGTGCGAGGTTTTACTAACTTGATAAAAAGGGAAAATAAGAAAATAATCTAGCAAACATACTACTCACTTATAACGTCATACTTAACAATTAATGCCAAAAAGAAAATCCGAGTTTAGTTTTTTCTAATAAAGGACCTGACAACAGTGACAACAACATGATATTTTGTAATATTAAATACTCCTTATAGAGCTGTACACGGAGTGGATTTTTTCGACGCTCGCTCGCCCGCTCGTTAATTTCTATGCTCAATCCTGCTCGCTCGCTCGACTGTCAAAAAATCTTTTGTACCCGCTCGATACCCGATAAATCAAAAAATCAAACGAGTCCCGTACCCCATAAATACTCGATATTTTTATTCGCTCCAATACAAAATACTTGAAATATTCAAAAAATCGACTGAGTGACTCACAAACTTGAAAGAAGTTAAACGTCGCATTTAACTCGTAAGGTAAAGCCAAGTAAATTCTTATCGAAAATTTTTATTAATAAATGTCAAGTGTGAGAGAGTCAAGCTCCCTTGACTGCTCCTCTTTGGAGTAATAGTATCTCTAGTTAT
>JAANSN010001965.1:0-15880 GCA_036850665.1 Dicranocentrus wangi | reverse complement strand
TAAGGTAAAGCCAAGTAAATTCTTATCGAAAATTTTTATTAATAAATGTCAAGTGTGAGAGAGTCAAGCTCCCTTGACTGCTCCTCTTTGGAGTAATAGTATCTCTAGTTATTGAAAATACCCTTTAGTTTGTGTGATAAAACTATATTGGATTATGTATGTACTGAAATGATTATGCGTGAATATGCACTTTACATGTATATTATGAATGACCATGCTTGCTGAAGTGAAGGGCGGACAGTTTTAGTGCAGTTTGCAATTATAGTATTCACTGCGACTGTGATAAGAATGATCATATCAGCGTCGTCAAAATCAACACGTGCAATACCTAAAGACTTCTTGTCTACCGGGACTCGATGTTTTCTTAAGCTCGCTCGTGTCCGTAAATGATATTGCCTTGCTCGCTTCCTACTCGCCCGGTGCTTGAGAACTCCATGAATACTCGCTCGATACTCGATCGAGCGGGTATCGAGTAACTCGAACCTACGGGACTCATTGTACACCTCTAACTCCTTACTACTTAGCTCGTTTTTTAGATTTCCGCATTTCTCATAAACTTTAATCCTGATTCAATCATCCGCTAACGTAGCAGGGTTTCATAATTTATTTTTTTTATAAATCTCGGTCTGTATCTTTTTCTTATCTGCTTCTTCGGTATCCGATTCCTTAGTCCAAAGGGAGCTTAAAACCACCTTTTGTGAGCAATGATCTCGCTCATGTAATATTCAGATTTGAGAGCTGGAGAACATGCAGTCGCCTACTCTCCCTTGCTTGTTGATAGTAAATTGGACAAGCCTGAAATGCATGTTTCTGTTTATGGGACATCGAGGACGCCAGGTCCGTTCGAATTTGCCAAGGAATTTAGCGACATTAGTTGCTTAGCGAAAAACATGACAGGGTATGTATAGCATTCCAAAAAATCCCCATGCTCTGTAACAGGAAGTTTTGTGAAAGTGTTTATTTAAAAGTATTTTTCACTAATAATTTAATTTGTGTGTCACAGACCACGTGTCAACTTTCGAACAAGAAGAAATTTTGGTTGGATATGGAGCAAAAGGGTGGACGACGACGGTGTGGTTGTTGTAATAACTAATAACGCATAAAATGGAAATCCTTATTGAGCCAGAAGAGTCCCGTAAAAGTTTCGTTCGTTCGTGAAATGTAGAACTAGGTAGATGCGTATTTTTTTCAACTTGAGTGTGACTATCCTCAGGTCTACTTTGTTCCAAATAATATTCAATTTCCTGGATTTTTCCTCCTTGTGTTTGCTTCCACCGGTCGGAACATTGACCAGGAGAATCGATGAAATATTTATTGGGGTTCTCTCAAGGGGGATCTCTTAAGGAGTTTAAAAAAATGAATACGCAAAGATTTTTTATTGCCCTGCGCGCGAGCTGACCCCCTCCTTGATCATCGCTGACGAGAAATCATTGATTTCTCGTCCCCATCGCGAGACTGTCCGAGAAAAAAAGGTATCAATATAAAAAATATAAACCACGAGGAAAGAATCCCCAAAGGATCAAGTAAATAATAATAACTCTAATCTTTTCTTCACTCAGAAAGGGATAGTGGGTCAGCTCGTGTACGGCAATAAAAAAATTCGTTATTGCGTAATTGGGCTCTTCTTCTGCTTTATTTATTAGAGAAAAAGTAGTGGTGGCCAAGCTGCATTTGATGACATGGAGATTTGCTGCTGTGATTCTTTATGCCGTCCCCACACTGTTCCCCTGTTTTCAGCTTGTAAAACATAAGTTGTACAGGTAATACACACAAAAATGTATGTACCTAAACGAAAAAAATCTCTCTCTCTGAAATCTTTGCTTGTATGACTCTCTATTATTAATTGTTCTCAATTCCCAATGGCTTCTGTTTCTTTCTCAACCTGTTCTGCATCTCTCTCGTGATGTTCCTCTCCATATCCCAGATTGAGTTGCCTTGCATCCACACAGCAGGTTGCAGCAGCAAGACAAAAGACAGAAACAGCCTTTTTATTTTATTCTTTGGTGTTGGGTCAGTGTGTGCAGTTGACAGTATGAGCTAGTGGACAGTAGTGAAGGGTTGTGGTTGTGGTGGTGTGGGAAAGGAAGGGGCAAATTTTATAGCCTACCTGATTCCTCTTTCTTTCCCATATTCACTACCTATTATTGTGTAACGGAAAAACATATATACCTCCACATGACGTCACAGCTTTCAAGAAACACGATTGTTGATGCAACTTTCCCCTTTTGTGAGTGAGGTATTGTGATGAGCGCAAAGCAACCCTTATCTACTAAATTGACAATCAAACTGAGAGGTTACGATTGAGAGATTTTTTTGTCAGGTAAAAACATAAATTGTATCAGTCATTTACAACATCTCTCTCTCTCTCTGAAGTCAAACTTAAGAGGCAAAAGTGGGATTCACAGTAGTATCCCCAGAGACATGACAAAACAATTAGCCCAGAGATATCTCGATGTATGAAAAGCATGTACCTAACCCTAACCAACTTCTCCAATATTACCAAAATGTCTTCGGATTTGTCGATCAAGGAACAAATTAAATACTTTGTGTAGCAATAAAATTGCTTGTCCCTGGCTAACCACCGCAATCATTTATTTATGCGAAACATTAATTTTTTTATTTTTGCATGTGATTCTCTGGTAATTTATTCGATTATTTTTTTAAATCACGTTTCTGATATATATATATATATATATACTCGCACTGACACTGAGGGTAAATTGTTATTGTGACCGTGAGATAGTTTATCGGAGAAAAGCAGGTAGCAAGAGATGATCGTCATCATATGAGCAGAAGAAAACCATACTTTAATTAGAACTCACCTTTTCCATTGATGAGATTCGCATCTCTATAAACCAGATAATAAAGAGATGTCCAGCTGTATATGAGCGACATGTATGTACCCAACGCATCTCGTCCCCTCCATAACTCTTAGCCTATCTCAGATATCTATCCGATTTTTAAAATCATCATACAGCTTTCCTACTAAGAAAAGAAGTGGGTCAGTTCAGCTCGTACGGCAAACAAAATGCGTTTTTTTATACTCTTTTATGGTTTTTCTGTAATTCAGTCCAGTCCCAAAGTATTAAAAGGAAAAAAGTCGCCCCAGCAATGCAACGGATATATTATGAACATCATATAAGATTATTACCTGCTATGATTCCCATGTACCATCATCATTTTTTTTCCTTTTTCAGCTCAGCCTTTTCCCCTTTTTGTTCATGTCACATAAAAAACAATAAAATACAAAAGAATAAGACGGGTTGTGGTAGGCTGACTTGGGGATTCTGCAACTGACTCGGTTGCATCCAGCTAAGCATCAGCAAGATGACCAAACTGACCCTTTTTCTTTTTTTATTTAGTTTAGTGTTGGTTTGGTCGTGTGTGCAATTGGTAGTGAGCTGTGTGGTGTGGTATGAGTAAGGGGCAAAGTGATTTTGAGAAAATTTCCTTCTGAAATGCTACACTAAATATTTAGCGAGAATCAACCTAACCTAACCAGTTAATCCTTTTGTTTGCCGTAATTACAAAGTGTCACGTTAAAAACTGTTTGTGATTTTGGTGTTTCCCCACACAAGACGTCGTAGGTGGCAATAATAAAGGTACATTGAGCAGTGTTTAACTTAGAAAATTACTTGTTCTCTAAATGCTTCATGGCAAAAAAATGCTCGTATATTTTATTTTCCTTTTACATTATTTTCTAATTTTTATTTTTTGTTTTATGATACCCTACTCCATCTGGCTAGTGAGAATCAAGTAAAATACGGCTCATGGTGCGTGTGTGCGTACGTTTTTGTGGGAACAAGTTTTCCGGTAATAATCCAATCTGTCAAAAAAGGAGTCGGTTTCAGTGACGAACACTCGTAAGTAAGTTCAGATACGTAAAACTTATTGTAGTGGTTCAAAATTACTGGGGATTAATTAATATGAGCTTACAATGACTTGCAAATTAAAGCAAATTGAATGTGTATCTCTTTGTAGGTGTCCGTTTGGCAAAAACATAAAAAAATGGAAAAGGACACGTCAAATTCTGTGAGATTGTTTGTGTTTGGGACCAAAGCCCTACTTCCACAGCCAATTAATGCCCACGCTGGTTTGAATGATACATGGTATCAATTTTTGGCTCAAACCTGTGGCCTTCCAGTAAGCATGAAATAATAGCTTCTACTGTATCATATTTCTAAATTTTAACCTTCAGTTCTACATTGCGCACGCATTGTTAAGCGAAATGAGTACACTGTTGCCAATGCCTCGCTGATGGCCATTGGCGTCTAATGGCTATGACGGTTATTTGTGTCTGATGGGTATGGTGGCTATTTTTATCTGATGGCTATGATGGTTACTAACTTTCGTTAAAAAGTTTATGCGATTGCTTTCCCGTCTGTCTGTCTGTCTGATAGTCTGTCTGTAACCACTCTAGCAGCCACAGTAGTCAAGATTTAAAAAATTCTTTCACCAGTGGCATCACCCGTACTTTATATAGGACGAGTTTGTTATTCAGCCATTTTCATCAACGGAAACCGTTATTACTTTTTTTTCTTATGGCAACATATACCAAGAGGAGTATCAATCGACAGCTATTTGAACACTGAGCATCACGGGGACAACATTTTGAAATACTACGTAACGGTTTTAACGGTATGATGATTTCAAATTTTCAAATCTTCAATACAGGTCAAGTGGGGTACCAATCCACAGCTATTTGAACACTGATCATCATGGTGACAACATTATGAAATACTACGTAACCAGTTTCACAGTACGACGATTTCAAACTTCAAAATAACTGATTTTCTTGTAAAACAACATCTAGGGTCACGTAATGTATGTGATTTCGTTTCGTATCATGACGTTTTGTCTCATAACATTGGGCCCCCCGGAACGAAAGTTATCTACACTATGATTTACAGTTTTCTCGTTTTATTACTGCCTTTGAAATCGGCGATGCCGATAACCACTATATTGTTTATTTGAGACATTTCCAAAATTTCGTAACCCAATTTTACCAGTCTTTGAAATCAGCGTTGCCAGTAACTAATTTGAACAATTTCAGAATTTGTACGACCACTGAACCACTATATACCTAATTTGAGCGAAACGCCATTCCATTGATATATACTACCAATAGGAAACTATTTTTCAGTAACAAATTGTAACGGTTGCCGTTGAGGTATCTATCCTCAATAAGGATTGATCCGCACTCCTTAGGAGTCCACAGCTATACGTAGGTTGATTAATGGTGTTTTCAGGTTGATTGGGGGTGTTCTACAGGTAGATTGGGGGTGTTCAGGAGGTTGATTGGGGGTGTTCTACAGGTTGACTGGGGGTGTTCTACATGTTAATTTGGGGTGTTCTACAGGTTAATTCCGTCAACGGCAACCGTTAGAAACCGTAACTGCTTAGATGTTGCTAATGGTTACATATAGCATATAGTATATCAATGGAAAGGCATTTGGCCCAAATTAAGTATATTGGGATTGCAAAATTCAAATGCAATGACGAAATTGGATTTTGAAATCGTTAATCAGTGACATTTCAGTCAGTGGTCACTAAAATTTTGAAAATCTATCAAATTAGGCATACAGGGGTTATTGATAATGCAGATTTCAAATACAATGACGAAATTGGATTTTGAAATCGTTAATCAGTGGTCACTAAAATTCTGAAAATTGCTCAATTCAGTATATAGGCAACGCTGAATTCAATGGCAGTGATAAAATTGAATTTTGAAATCATTTTGCATGCGCAGTAGACTTGTATAATGCCCTGTAGCTTTTCGTCTTCCTGCGTTCATCACCCGTCAAACATTAATCACCCGCCAAACAATAATCACGCCCACACACAGATAACACCAACTCAACAATAGACGCCATCCCAACAGTAATCACCCACCCAACAATAATCACCATTCCAACAGTAATCACCCACCCAAGAATAATAGCCATCCCAACAGTAATCATCCACCCAATAATATTCGCCCGCCACACAGAATTCACCCATCTAACATTAATCACCCGCCAAACAGTAATCACCCATCCAGCATTAATCAAAATCACCCACCCCGCAGGAATTACCCACCCCACAGGAATCACCCGCCCAAGTATACCTGGACTATAGACAACACTGATTTCAAACACAGTGATACATTTGCATTTTTAAGTCTTTATTTAGTGATTTACATGCGCAGTATACTAGTAATCACCCAGAAACAGTAATCACTCATTCCAATGTAACCACCCTTCATACAGTGACCACCCATCACACAGTAATCACCCGCCACACAGAAATTAACCACCCAGCATTAATCATCCGCCCAACAGTAATCACCCACCCAACAATAATCACCCGCCACACAGAAATCACCCATCCAGCATTAATCAACCCTCTACGTAGTATTCACCCACCCCAATGTAACCACCCTTCATACAGTATTCACCCATCATACTTTACTTACCCATCACACTATCGCATAGTATTCATGCACCCATCTCGTAATATTTACCCATCAAAAAGTCAGAAAACTTTATAAAGGACAATCACGCACTCCGTACTTTTACCTTTGAAAGGTTTATTAGGGTTGAGGTATGTTCGATTCGTATGGATTGGACAGCGAGCTAATAGTAAGTTAATCCGCTTGGTCGACTTGTTTTGAGACATTTAAAAATTTTAGTGACCACTGAAAAGTCACTGATTAGCGATTTCAAAATCCAATTTCATCATTGCATTTGAAATATGGAATTCCTATATACTTAGTTTGAGCCAAATGTCTTTCCATTGATATGCCACATGTTACATGCTAGTATTAGTAGCATTTAAGCAGTAACAGTTTCTAACGGTTGCTGTTGACGAAAATCCCTGAGTCGAGACGAGCCGAGAAAATTCGAAACCGTTGGAGAGTTATCGAGTATACGGCCGGACGGACGGACGGCCAGATTTTCAGACTATCCTCAATAAGCATTACTCCGCCCTTCTTAATACCGCGTTTATTCATTTATACAGATTAGTCCTGATGATACTTGGATGATATGCACAACATCATACTGCCAGGCTAGGGGAAGGGGCTGGGCTGCGAATTTAAATGATAACGTATGTATCACAATATACCGAATAATCTACCGCTTATTGTCTCTTTGTGAACCTGCGCGAGGATTGAAAATGTGTCTTCGTTTAATAATTGTTTGATGCTTTGATGATGATGATGATTTGATGTTTGTTTATTTAGATTGGAGATTTTGTTTCAAAATATAAAATCATCAAGGATAAGTATTCTGTTCGCCTTTCTTTCGGCACAGCAAATACGGCCATGAATGCAACTGCAACTGTATCCGCTGCAGATTCAACTGGTAGAGAAACACCAACAGTGGTGCCTCGACCACCAAAACGTGTCACAGCGAGTGATAAATTCAAAAATTATTCTCAGAAGGCAGGAAAAACTCAACAAAACAAGAAGGCTAAGCAAACAGGCCTAGGAAACACCGGTATTCCCTCTTCAAATGGGCACTACTCCTCCAGGAATCAACCTCCAATTCTAATTCCCCAGGTGCCAAGACCAAGCACAAGTGGCTCTGTCCGTCCTCCTGTCGTTGGTAATAATAATACTAATGTATTTCAAAATAAGAAGCGTAGTCACGATCGAATGGGGTATGCAGAGGACAACATGGACTTCGATGTTGGCGGCGGCGCTGAAGATGGAAATCTATTTGGCTCTCTGCGTGACGTTGAAATGAAACCGTTGGTGGTAAGATCTGTTGCGACTAGCTGGCACGATGAAAACTTAATACCTAATAATAATAATAATTTTGGGTTGGCTTAGAAATCTTTTCCTGATATTTACTAATTATTTAATACAGAGTGTTGACAATGATGACGATGACGACGATAGAATGAGCATGTGCACAGATGCCACTGTCGACGAAATCGAACTGAGAAATGCTGGTGTGCAAATTAGCAATTTGAAACCACTTGTGCGGGATAGACTTAGCGGATTGCCGAACACTTTTGTAAGTAGTCGGTACTCAAATTATAGTGGTAGTATAAGCATGTAATAGTAATGAGCAATGAGATCATGATTTTGATTTCCTTTCAATAACATCCAATAGCTACTAGGAGTTCAACATGAGATACTGAAATTACGGAAAACTAAACATTGGGTCAAAACCTTACAAAGATTGCCGCTAGCTTGCCACTTGCTCCAGGAAATATTTAAAGAGTAGTATTATTGGCCCGGGTGACTTTCTAAAAAACAATGTTGGAGAAACTGTGGGCAGTATGGGAAAACTAAAGTTATGGATTATTTTGAGTTAATTGATTTCTGCATTATACAATGACTTCCCGCCCACCAGTTTGTTATCTTACCATTAATCTTATCGCTTAATATACTTGTTTCGTCTAAAATTAGTATTTTATCTTTTATATTCAGCCTTTAAACGTGGTTGTACTTACCCACCAATCGAGTAGTTCCTTTTCAAGTTAAATCATATAAATGGAATTTTGTCTGAAGAATCCCGTATTTATCCCAGTGTGGAAAGTTTCTAGATTTAACAATTAAGTATTTTCACGGTATAAATATATTACAACTTACTCGCTTTTTTTGAATGTATATGTTATAAAGCAGTAGTGAGTATAATTTGTGTTACTGTTGAGTTGAACCAGTAGTAGCTTGGAATGATTTGTTATCAAGTTTTTCAATAGTTTCGTAGTCGTATAATGAATTAAATATACATTAAATATTAACTAGAAAATATAATAGTTACTACAATTTGGATTACCTTGTGCCTATGTCCATATTCTGATAGATCAATTACTTATTGTATTCAAGAATTAGTTATAAAATAGTATACGATATTTTCCCCCTTTTGGTTTGTGGGGCTAGGATGTAAGTGAATGAGATAAGTGGGAATCGGAGCTTTTGTCGCATCTCATTTCAATGTGTTCTAATGTTATTATGTAAATGTAAATTATTATACTGCCTTATTATTTGTTCGCTGTCCAGTGGGATTAAATGCCGAACGTATTTCTTGAAATGCACGATAAACCATAGGCTTTCTGGTTTTAACAAAGACTTCATGTTTATATTATCGAGTTTGTCCTCGACTTATAGAATACAAATAAAGGGATAACCTCTCCTTTCAAAATTACTCACTTAAGCAATTCAAGTGGCGCCGGAGGTGTCATTTGAAAAATGTCGAGTTATTTCTGAATATATGTCCCAATTACTTCAATGACCAAGAAGCAACATAACTGAATAGGGGAGTTGGTATAGCTTACATCAAGCGACATATTATACATATTTGCACATTCTGAAAACAAGAAATGAAG
Source organism: Dicranocentrus wangi (assembly GCA_036850665.1). NCBI lineage: Eukaryota > Metazoa > Arthropoda > Collembola > Entomobryomorpha > Entomobryidae > Dicranocentrus > Dicranocentrus wangi. Next base: position 6,562 of record JAANSN010001965.1, on the reverse strand, counting down.
ATGCTTATGCTTGTCATGATCCTGTAAGTACAAGGTGATTTTACTGATTATAGGTATTAAACAATTTGCTTCGTAATTAAAACCAATAACAAATAATTGCATGCGCGCCATGCGCGGTCTGCTCAGTCTAGAAATCAATTTCCTAGCACCGTTTTGTATTCATTTTTTGTTTCCACCATTTGGAAGAATGATTGGGTGTGGGTGTAACAATTCCATATATTTATTCGGGCTGCACTTGATGAAAACACTTTTGCCTCCTATTAATCTTATTAATTGAGTATGATAGTCTGGTTCGTGAAGACGTCAATCAAATTATTACTCATTTAAACATTATTACGGCTCATTATAAGTATGATTTGGCATAAAACTACTCATTGTTTTCATTCTAGAATTTGACTTTTGGCACCGACTGTAAGTACATAGTAATATGTGGAGTATAATTACAAATTGTGGATTTAACGGACACAATTGTTAAATGTTTCATTGTTCCTCCGTCACAGAAGCTGTTTGATTTCTAGCCTTTTATTAGACCAGATACTTAAGTGCTTCCCGAACCTACTGTGAAAAAATATTATTATATTATGCTTCGACTAGTTACATTCGCGGAACTACTATACGTCGTCCTTTCTCACCACGGTATTCCTCAAAACTCTTGCCAAACCATTATCAATAAAGTCTGAGTTAATATAAAATATCTAAAAAATATATCTGAATTTTAAAAAAATAAATCTTCTTTCAGGAGGTAAATATCCCTGGTTGGGCCTCCGTCGATTTGACTATTTTTCTATGCCTATTTCTAAGATTGACAAGTTCGACGAATTTCGTTTGTGCACAGGTGGGTTAATTTGAATTTCATTTAATAGAAAATAGCAATAATAACAATCGAGCTAACTGTTGTAGACATTGCACTAATTTAGGATGGACAAAGGCAGATTTAAATACAAAGGACGACGGTCCCATGTACATGTTCCTTTCTAGTAACAGCGAGCACGACAAGCCGAGAATAGACATGAGTGTGTTAGGCAAACGCCGTACTATAAATTTCGAGTTTGGCAAGGAGTATAACGATACATTGCTCAGTGGGAAGAAGGCTACGGTAACATTCAAAACAAAATGTTTGTTTCTCCCACATTCTTCCTTATTGTTTTACAAGGGTTCTCACGAATTCAGGATTATGTCACACACAGGCTGTGATAAACCTCAAGGAGTCGCCCAAATCCGCCAAGCTACTTTTGTTTGACATTGAAGAAAAGCTGGAGGACGGGGTGGTTGTGTCGCATAACATGGAAATTGATACTGAGGCGCCGCCACCATACCCACCGAAAAGCTATGCTATGCAGGGAAAGTGCAAATGTAAGAATATTGAAATTTTCACAGGTTGGTATTGGACTCACTAAAATGACTATTTTCAAGGAAAAATGTTACATAATATATTCTGTTATGGTTGTTGTCAAAATATTTCATGTTGTTGGAATAATTTATATATTTCATCCTACAACTTGTGAATATGAGTAAATCAGAAATTGCAAATTAAAGACTTCGGTTGAATATATTTTGGGGCGCGTTCATTCAGTCACGCATTCAAGTCAGTAGACAACAGGTACACAAGCACTAGGACATACCTACATGGTGGTGACAGGAGAGATGTCGGATCGTATAAAAAGTCGGGAACATTTGACACGCGTCGAGTTTGTCCTTTTGGCTACAAAATTCATGTCTGCATCTTAATCAAAATAATTTTAATAATCATTGTGATATTTCACTGAATTGACTTTTTGGAAGCCTGTGCACAAACATGCTTATTATTGTAAATCTTTTGTGTGAAATTCCGCTTTTTCCTTAATAATATGCCAATTTGCACCGGAGAAGATGTCCCGACAAAAATGCCAAGTTACTTATGACCATGTCACAATTACTTCAAATGCCAAGAAACAAGATAGCTTAAAATAGAGGAGTTGGTATACGTTACATCAAGGGACATATTATTCTGAACACAGGAAATGAAAATCCTTGTAATAAATCTGGAAGTACAACACGGTTTTTTAAATAATTATTGGTAATACATATAAGTTTTTATCGTATCTGCTTTGTAATTAATTAAAACCGAAAGCAAAAAAGAATTGCAAAACTTATCATGTGCAGTTTGTTCAGTCGAGAAATCAATTTCCTTGAATCTTTTTTCACTTTTTGTTTCAACCATTTGGAAAATTGACTGGGTGATTCATTTCAATCAATATTTATTGAGGTTGTTTCGCTTTATGAAAAAAGTTGCGCCATTAAATGAATATGATGGTCTAGTTTGTCAAGAATACTCACTGCTCATTAAATGATTTGGTGTGAAGTGAAACTACTCATTGTTTATTAATTAAAGAATTTGACTTTGGAACGGAATGTATATTTTTAGTATAATTACCTACTACAAAGTGTGAATTGAATTGGCGGATATCATCATGTTTCTTCTTTGTTCCCAGTCACAGAAGCTGCTTGATTTTTAGGTAAATATTATGGCGCAACAAGTTATATTCGTTGGACTGCTTTGCGTCGTCGTCCCTACTCTCGGTATTCCAGACAAAATATTTGTAACCCATTATCAAGGAAAATCCAACTAGTTTAATTTAAACTTTGAGAATATCTATTCTCTAAAACATTATTTTGCAGGTGGCGAATACCCCTGGATGAGCATGCGTAAGACGTCCTATTTTTCTATACCCACCTCCAAGATCGACAAGCTTCACGAATTCCTTTTGTGCACAGGTTTTTTATATAAAAATTAAAGACTAATTTCAATTTCATTGTAAGAAAGAATGCATATAATCACATTCAACCTAAATGCATGGAAGCATTGTGCATATTATTTAGGATGGAAAAAGGCAGATTTTAATTCCAAAGAAGATACCATGTACCTGGCCCTACTAACTAACCACGCCTTCGACATGCCAGTAATATCTATCTCTATGTATGGCAAAGAGCGCACTATAAAATTTGAGTTTGGCAAGCCGTTTAAGGATACATTGCTGAGTGGCAAGAAGGCGACTGTAATATTAGTATTTGAATTATTAATCCCCATAATATATTCTTTATTAGCATTTTGCCAGGGTTCTCACGAATTCATGATAATTATGTCACAGGCTCTCATTAACCTCAAGCAGTCGCCCAAATCCCCCAACATACTTTTGTTTGACATTGCTGAAGAGTTGGAGGAGGACGACGGCGGGGTGGTTGTAACGCATAAAATGGAAATTGATACTGAGGCACCGCCACCTCACCCACCGAAAAGCTATGCTATACAGGGGAAAAGCAAATGTAAGGATATTGAAATTTTTACAGGGTGGTATTGGACTCAACGAAATTTCAACGCCAATGATTAATACTTATATTCTGATATGATTGTTCTCAAAATTTCGTGTAATTATATTAGCTACTATTTTCCATGCCACAAATTCCATCATCCAGAAAATGCATAATCTGCTAAGGACAATAAATATTTTTGATATTAAATCGAAGGCAATTGGACCATTTGAACTTAACGCTCAAAAGTAACCCATACGTAAGGAAGACCAAAGGAAAAAAATGGTTGTAGGATAAATTGCATTAAAATTTAATGATTAAATGAAAGGAGAAATGAACCGCATTGCAGCACTAGTTAAATATTTATTGTCGATATAAAATTTGATGTTTCTTTTTTGCGATTCTTCTTAAACACTTCACAGTTGCTATATTTATTTAGTGGAGGAGGTAAGTAGGTGTGGTGGTAAATAGTGCTTCCTCCTCTGACCAGGTTGGTACTCGGATATGCATGAGTACCAACCTGGTTTTGTTGCTAAGCTGGAACTCGTGTATGTAGTAGTACCAGCCTGGTCACTGAAAATAAAAGTTTATTTCGCTTACAATGGGGTAAGTTGGGCAGCAACCAGGTTGGTACTCGGATATGCATGAGTACAAACCTGGTTAGTTACTATTTTATACGTATCTCTGTCTCTCGTTCTATATGCATATGCATATGCATATGCACATGCACATCCGTATACCTAAGACATCCGTATCTCTGTCTCTCGTTCTAACGATATTTTTATCTCTATATATACATTACGATCGACATATTCATGTGCTTACTTACGTGCATGTACCAAAGAAAAAATTTTAGTTTCTTCTTCGCTCTTGCCGAGTGAACATCAAATAGTGTGCGCTCTTGCCAGTCGTGTTTTTGTGGTTTTTGTGGTTCCCAGAAACTTATTTTTTTGTGTGGTTTCGTGCAGTGTTCGATAATGTACGACACTCAGGCGACTCCTCCAACCCCTCCCTCCCTACGGGGACCAGCACGTGACATCATTCTTAGAGCAGGAGCCAACAACGAAAACTTACGTAAGCAAACAGAATTACTAGAGCAACGTGATGCGGAGTTACGGGAGAAGATGCAGGCGAATGACAAAAAAGCAGCAGCTGCTATGAAAAGGAGGGAGGCGGATCCAACATGGGACATGTTGGATGTTGAGATCGAATCATCTGGCGACGAACGTTCGTCATCACTCAGTAGCCCTTCTCTACGTAAGGATGAACGTACTTCCACCAATGCGCCTGTTCCAAATGCGCCAACCAAGGTGAGAAAACCCAGTGCAAGTATTTCGTCACAAACTACTGTATGGTCTCCAAGCAAGATGGAAGAAGAGGCAAATATGAGAGAAGCTGAAGGACAAAGGTAGTGCTGGTCATTCAACGAACTTGGCGAAACACGAGCAACTTATTACAATGCAAGAAAGAAGCAGCGGAAAATTACAAGTCGTAGTTGGGCGTTTGACTGCCGAATGCCAGGGTATGTTGGAAGCCGTCAACATCCTGGTCCATGGGACTACTTGCACAGTCAGATGCATCCTGATGTTCGTGAGCATGCTGTAGGGAAATTAGTTGTTAACAATATCTCTGGTTTCATGTTTCGTGTGTGGTACAGCAAACTGCTACAGGAAGAAGTTCTAAGAGTAATTACAGTTATTGTCATCTAATAGAATAACCCAACTTGACAAGTTGGAACTTATACGTAGAGTAGTGCCAACTTGACAAGTTGGAACTTATACGTAGAGTAGTACCAACTTGACAAGTTGGAACTTATACGTAGAGTAGTGCCAACTTGACAAGTTGGAACTTATACGTAGAGTAGTGCCAACTTGTATTTTAACCAATTTTTTGTCTACAGGTTTATGCCAAAACAAAGGCCATGCGTCTGACACAACTTCTAAGCATTATGAATGCCCACTTTATGTATCCGGAGCACAAGCTGGAGGAGGCGAACATACGTAAGCAAAGTTCATTTACTGTCGGTTGGGCGGAACAAGGAAATATGCACCCTGCAGCATTCGCTAAACATCCACGTGGTAGCAACCAAAAACCAATATTTCCTTGCGTTACACGACGCGCTTGGACAATGGGGACGTATTTCGTCGGTAAGTATGTTCATGATTTAGGTTGGTACTTGTATATGTAGTAGTACCAACCTTTCAAGTTGTAACTTTTCCATTTAGTAGTATCAACTCTTTAATTATATATAAAAGTTTATAAGGGCCAGATTGGTACTCCTGCATAAACGATATCCAACTCTTAACATATGGTCTTTCTTATAGGTATTATGGGTGTGAAAGCCCACTATGATGTTGGTATGGACGACATGGTGATTGTTGCTAAAGGGGACCTGAATCGAGCGGCTCAGATTATAAACAATTCTTCGTGTCGCCAAATCGCAGAAGGTGAACTCAGACGAACTCTTCCAGGACAGCTTATGAAGCAATGTACAATGCAGTATCTTGCTCGCACCCATCCTCCTGCTAACAAACCAGTAGATGAAGAAGTCTTGTTGGTAAGTCAAAATTTTTCATGAACTTTATATGCTGTTACTTCGTAATTGGAACTTACCAATCACTTAGTTCCAACTTGGGAATTTTTGTTGTAGCCTAAGTATCGGAAGGTACCTACCGAGCTGCTTAAACTTTTATGTATGAAAGAAGAGAGAGTTCTCATGATTACTGGGGATCCTGGCGTTGGTAAAACTACCTTGGCAAAAATATGGTTCTTCAACTTTCTACAAATATGTGGTCCAGAAGGAGTGAAGGGATTCAATGAAGATGTTCATGAAGGAATCTTTTGGGATGAATTTACTCTGTCGGAAGAGGTGACGTACATTAAGATGATGGACTTCTTTTCCTTAGGTACGAACAGGTATTAGTTATATAATGTTGTAACTTATATGCATAGAAGTACCAACCTGGCAAGTTGGAACTCGTATATGCAGAAATACTAACTTTATTAAAGCTTATGTGTAGCAATTCAATACTTTTGTCTTCTATTCGTAATACAGGCCTACACGCGTCTTATATGGGACTCAGCTATTGCCCTGGTATTGTCCACGAGTTGTAACCTGCCACGGCACTAAGAAGAAATTTGGAAATGAAACCATAGACCTTCCCTGCTGAGGAGGTGCGAGCAGTATGGGAATTAAAGGGATGTCACAATCCGGAGCTATTTGAAATCACCAAAAGTCGAGCCAGGTGCATTCTGGAGTTTGATGGAGGGGACG